>VWPV01003175.1:0-43847 GCA_013389885.1 Geococcyx californianus | reverse complement strand
GGAAGTGATTATTCCCCTCTGGTGCTTCTGAGACCGCATCTCGCACTGTGTCTGAATTTGGCCTCCCCAGTTTGAGAAAGACAGTGAGTGGGACGGAGGGCAACCAGGATGGTCGGGACTGGGGCTGGAGCATGTGAGCTGGGTTTGGTGAGAGCTCTGGAGAGGAGAAGATCTCGTTTCAGTCTAGTGGGGAGGGGGTGTAGAGACGATGGAGCAGGGTTCTCCTCTGAGGTGCATGGGGGGAGGATGGGAGGCAATGACAGTCAGCAGCTGCAACAGTCGAAATGGCTTTAGATATTGGGAGGAAAAATTTCACAGTGAGGATGATCAATACTGGAAGAAGTTACCCAGAGAGGCTGTGGAGTATTTGTCCTTGGAGAGACTCGGAACTCGGCTAGATGGGACCACTGGCAGCCTTCTCTTGCTGGCTCTGCTGTGAATGAGAGGTTGGAGCAGACATCTCTGGAGTTCCCTGCCTACCCAAGCCACTTTAGGATCCTATTCTGTAATTATAATGAGCATAAACAACTCTTTAAAACACAGCACATAAAGCCATGAAATCAGGCACTTTAAAAAATGAATACGGCAACAAATTTAGTACAGCCACTGAGGTGAAATCATCCTGTCATCAAAGGTTTGAAATGGAAAAGAAAAATGTGCGTATGCGGTCTCAGTTCGACTATATGAATTTTAACTCTTTTCAAGCTTAATTCTTGCAAAAGCTCTGTTTCTGCTGCTGCAATGTATTAATTGCTTAATACTGCATTCTCTAAATTATTGGGAGAAACTTCTGCAATTTAGTACCCAGGGATGACCACAAGTTTGTAGAGACATGGTAGAGGGATAGTTTTGCAAGGTCATAAAATTAATTGTGTGTGTTGCAATTAAAGATAATGTCTAGAAGTTAAAAGCTGATAAATTGCTCCCTCTGCTTTTAATGAATTGTGTATTTTTTCATGCAGAAAATATTAACATTGATAAACTGAATTTGCAGAAAAGGTTTAACTGTAAGCACAGCTCTTGAACTGTCAGATGTGACGTGCTTCTGCAGGGAGTGATGCAGAACTGTCTTGTTGCATGACCTAGAGCAACACTGAGAGGGCTAAAGAAAGTAAAGATTCACACTGCAGTACAGGTTATTACCTTTTTAACACTACTTATAAGTAGTCAACTTTAAAGTAGTAAGTCAACTTATAAGTAGTAAACTTTTTTTTGTCCCTTGTTTATTGTGGTAGTTGAATTTGGTGATGTCACTGTTTGCCAGCTGGAAGCAATACACTTCAGGAATTGGCCTCAAGATATTCAGCAAAAGGAGGCCAAATCCTGTTAAACAGGACATTGATGCTTCCCTTAGCCTAAGGTACAGGGCTTTACTGGGGCTCGTAGATAAAACTCCTATAAGTGCCGGTAGTTCTTTTCGTAAATCACAGTTGCACCAAAGGAATAAGCACTATCTAAAGAACATTATGTGGGGAAACAAAGCTTCGGGGATTTCCTCTTTAGATAAGCAGGTGATTTTAAAAGCTAAATCCAAAAGAAGACTCTGACTTCACAGACCTTCAAAGACCAACATGGTTGAAAAAAATCAGGTTTGGGAAAGCTTTACTTCATACCGATAGTCTCAGCAATTGCATTGGAAGTGCAACAATGGTAAAGTAAGTTTGTGGTTGCTGGCACACAGAAAGAATAACACATTACATAAATCACAGATGTTTGAGCTAGCATGTTCATAAAGGGCAATTTACTCCATGAAGGATTAGTAAATTCTAGTTTTAGTTGCTCCAAAATTAATTTAGCAGTTAAGCAATTGCACTTAAAATTTCAACCCTGTTCTAGATAGTCCTTAGTAGGATTAATTCTTAAGTGCAAGGCATTTACTGGTAATATCTTTATGATTTCAGAGTGATTCCTTGTTTGTTATAGTATTAACTTATGAGAATGAGGGAAGAGGTTGAATTACTTTGGTATCCAAACCCAAAATTAAATGTAGTGGCTAATAGTGTTAACACTCAATCTGTATGATATGAATAATGATTTGTAGGGACTTTGTGCAAGCCAAAGACCAGGGTATGTATTTGGTCCTATTTCAACAACATCAGAGATGTCAAAACTCCCAAGATTTTTTTATTATTATTCTTTTTAGTCAAGCTTTCAGCAGCAGTGAAGTGAGAGGGGGGTTGAATGCAGAGCCGAGTAAAATGTGTAGTGTGTTGGCCCGGTGGTCTGCAGAGGCAGTGCTGGCGGGGGATTTACAGGTGGTTCAGGTAGCAGATGTCAGCTGGAGCTTGGTCCTAGAAACCTGCACGCCAAGTGCCCTGCGTACCCAACAGGAAGCCTGGCACTTGTCCTTTGAACCCGGAATGGCAGCAGAACTGTGGTAGCAGCAGAAACGGTGGACAGGCATACTAGAGCTTAATATTTTACGTTACAAAAATACACAGCCATGTTTTAGAGAGTGATGCACCAGTGAAAGCAAAGAGCATGGTTGCCTGTTGCTTCTGCTGTCACATACTTGTTTACAACTGCAGGGGAAAGGTGGCTTAAAATAAATGTTGTCTTGTGCCCCTTCTCAGTGTCGTTGCCCTCCTGCCATGGTGACTCATTCAGGGATAGAGTGAGTCTGGCTGCCTTACCTGGCAGCTCCGTGGCTCTGTGGTGCAGGCTGTGCCCTGGCTCCTTTGCCCGTGGGTCCTGAGCTGGTAGCACAGGCAGCTGCCGCGCTGTTTCTTCTCTTAAGTGTCAACTCACACAACAAAAATGCCTGCTTAAAGGCCACTTTCCAAGGCCCTTACTCTGCAGTAACAGCGAGTTGGACTTGAAGATCCTGATGGATCTCTTCCAACTCAGGATATTCTGTGTTTCTAACGCATATATTAAAGTTAGAATAAATGCTGCAATGCATAAATCAGTCTGCTTCTATATTTGGTTTTAATGTCAAAGACAGAAAAATTGATGCATGACAAAGTCCTCTATATCCTATGACATCATTTGCGAGTAGAAGAGGTGAATTGTGGTCCCTCTTCAGGTAGTGTAATACCTTTCCCGTGAGAGCGCTCTCCTGGTTAACTTTGCGTGCCTTGGACAGCCAGCTTTAGTAAGTGTACTGCAGCCTCCTGTCAGGAAACAGCAGCTACGTGTCAGGAGAGCACTGCGTTTCCCCTTATGTAATCCTCCCGCTTTCCCTTCTTCCCAGACTTGTCCTCTTCTGAATCCAGGGATGCTGGGTGCCTGTCTCTTGCTGAGTCACTGCCTCACTGGCCTGGCTCCGGGCCGGGCTGTGGGGCACTTGGAGGCTGCTCAGGACCCCGTCAGGAGGGCTTTATAATACTACAAAATCTCATTTGCTGTTCTGTTATGTTTGGAGTAAATTGGCAAGTTAGTTCAGCCTTTCGCCTCTGAACGTATACATGTCAGGGGGAGGAGGGGAGCGGCAAAACCTCGGATAGGTCAAAGCTAAATTAATTTAGTGACTTCATCTGACTCCAGCTAGTTGGATCTCGTCCCTGCTGAAACTCCCGAGCCTGCCCACTGCGTTCTCTGGACTGGAAAGGCGGAAACGGCAGGAGTCGGGAGCAGCAGGCTGCGTGCTCTGCCAGAGCTGCTGCTGGGCTGCAGAGAGGCTGCTGTGCCAGTGGCTTGTGCCTCTCACATAGTGCCTCAGGTACCCAGCAGCATTGTTTTTTCTTGATCAGGGTTTCTGATTATTTTTATCCCTTCCCTGGGGTAGGTGCAGGTGGTTGCTCAGGTGCGTGGGCATATCCACAGGGTTTTGCTTAGGAGCTGATGCACTGCACTCAGGTAGGAGGGCAGTGGTTTGGGGACAAGCTCTTCTCAGCTGCTGTCTTCATTTTGCAGTAAATTTGCGTTTGCTAAAGCATTTGGGGTGTCAAACTCACGGCTCCTGCACATCACACACTGCACATGTGACTGGCACGCTGGCAGGAGCATAGGGGCAAGGATCGTGGTGCTGCCCTCGAGGAGAAACAAGGTGCCAGGCGGGATAAAACAAGGTAGAGGGCCGGATTCAGCCTGCAGGCTGTGAGTTTGCCACCCTTGTTCTAGTGGGAGCAAAAAGATAGGAGATTCCCCTGTGATTTGCAGAAGCCAGGCCAGGAACTGAGGCTTGTTGAAACATGTTGCCTCTCAAGGTATCCTTTCTCCACCATAAGTGTACTCAGTGCTGCAGATACTCCTCTTCACAACATGAAATCCTTCAGCAATGTCTGTATGCGTGCTTAGTAATCTGTTATTTTCCATAAGAGAAAAGAATTAATTAAAGTCAAATTAAAGCTTCCACTTGTGTCTTGGTGGATTGAGACTTTGTTTCACAGGTTGGGTGGTTTATTCATCAGCCTTTTTAATGTTTTCTAGTTACAAAATGTTCATAGACTCTCTTCTGTTTTCTACAATGTAGATGTTTCTGATTGACTTGGGTTTACTGTATAACATTAATCTGAGAATTATTTTTCTCTGGATCAGCCTTTTTTCTTTCCCACAATCACCTTGTCTGTTGTGAAAGGTAGACTAGTTGCCAGTGTCTATTCTGAAAATTGTAGAGGTTGAATGTCTTCCTTTAGGGCATCAAAGCAACAATTCAAGCTTAAGATCTTGGAGTTGAAAGCCTTGGGAGGAGAGGGCAATAACTGTAGGTAAAAGCAGTTTATTTTTTTAACGTTGCAGCTTTGCCACACGTGTGTCTCGTTTTGTGGTTCTCCATTAATAAAAAGCCTTTTTTACAGTCATTTTATACTGAACTTTGTGCGTCCTTTGCCCATGTTATCAAGGGCCTGTTCAGCAGCAAGTGGTGCTGTTGCTTTGTTTGACTCAGGTGCCGTTGGAAGGTGCTGTGCGTTGCTGTGCTTCACTCTGAACCCCTCAGGTTGAGTGTATGTGGAAATGGTGGTGACCAAAGAGTGAATTGCTTCCATTTTCTGTCAGCTGTTGGTACCTGCCTCTCTGGAACCTCTGTCCTTTGTTAAGGGTGTATTTTTTCAGTTGAAATTCGTTTACTCATAGAAATTGATAAGGAGCTTTTCAGGACACGCAAATACTTTCAGCTGCAATTAAGATATCGCGTAGTTCAGTGTTCATATCGCTTTGTACTTTGGGAGGCAAAGGTAAACCATGTAGGAAAAAAAAGCATTAGTATTGCTGTGGAGACATGCTGTTAGTTTTTTGCATTGCCATCCAGCAGGAGGAATGAAGGAATGAGAAGGAGAAATAAAAAAATCTTACTTAACTTATGCAAATATCACTGGCAGATCAAAAAAGTCAAATTGAAGTGAATCAGTGAATGTGGCTTGTCCTCCTCAGGTGTCCTAAAATACTCACAGCACTTAGTCATTTTCTTGAATTTGTAACTGTTCTTCTGATTTCACTGATTGATCCTGCTTTCATAACTGCCTAGTGAATAAACTTAAAACTATTTTGTAAAAAGTATGCAGTGGACAGTGCATTGCTTTTTATTGGGCTATCTCAGAGGTCTTGGCTCAAACTGTGAATATTGTTTGATTACTTCATTTGCCCCAAATCTGAAAACCACAATCAAAGTCTGAAAAAGAACCAGTATTTTTATGCCTCACAGATACTATGTCCTAGATTTTTAAATTTTTGTAAAGCTGTGTGTACCAAAACCCAGTCTTTTTATAAGAGTTACTCATATTTGGGTCTAAACTAGTCCTTGAGATCAATCATAAACATTTATGCAGGTCAGAACATCCCAGTGTTGGCAGGCAGCATCTAATTTAAAAGAAATAAACTTAAAACATGCCCTAATCCAAATCAAAATACATCTGTAGTACTGTGACTTCACTTGTATGGGAACAGGGAGCTGCAATGAGAACAAAAGAAAATACGCATTTTTCTGTGTTAAATGGTAATCCTACAATATTAAAGCAATCATGGGTCGCCTCAGTCTCTGAGGATGCTTCACAAGTCATTTTAGGTCTTCAAGTCAGGTCCATGTTGTGAAGATAACGTAGCATTCTGAAGTGAACAAGATATATGGATAATAATAGTAGATTTTTAACATTCCAGCGGCATTTAGTAACATGAGAACGGTGCACAAGAGGCTTAAATGCAGCATTTTAAGAGGTGTGAGTTTCTCCCAGTATTACAACCACAGGACCCTTTTCTCCATGGTGATACCTCATTGTGATTGAACTTGAACAGAGTTTCTGACCACATGGAGCCTTGTTGGCTTGTTGGGAGACGCGCTTCAGTTGCCGTGCTCTGACATGAGGGCTCTGGCCAAGGCCATTGCATTTGCTGCAGGAGTGCAGCATAAGTCAAGAGGGAGAGCAGGAAAAGTGCTGTCAGAACTGTGCTGGAGCTTTTTGTGTTATTTTCTGTCCTCAGGACTCCTTTTGGTAAAGACAGCCTTGAGCGTAACTGGCCTGTAATGACTGTGGCTAAAGCTGTGTGCAGTGAATGTTAACAAACAGGCAAAGTCCAGCTGCAAATCACTTGCCATTTCAGGATGACGTGAAAGGATGAATTTTCCTTACACAGAGATGTGGCTGCTGTGGTTGGTTTGTTCATTCAGGGATTTTTGGTTTGCAATAGCCTTCATTTAGAAAGCCTTTCCAACAGGAGCTACAGCAGACTCCCTCAGCTACATCTCATTCTTTGTGCCGAATCTTCCGCTTCAGTGATTTTTGGTAGAAGATTTTTTGTTTTACTAGCATTATCTCTCCTGGAGCTATGAGGTGCCAGCGTCCAGAAGGCTCCTCTTTCTGTTGTCACACAGGCTTTCTACTGCATTTAAAAATTTAAGATTATACCGTGCCTGATGGTACAAAACAGGAGGGCCTTGGCTGTTCAGGGGTGATGGCATTTGTGATGAGTTTTTACACTGCAAATACATTTATTGCTGTAATCCTTCCAGTCTTACCATTAATTTACTGGTTTTGTGTAGTGCAGCTTTTGCTGTCAACTGCTAGATTCTCTGCAGAAAAATAAATATTCCTCTTGCAAAACTATCCTTAAACCCAGCGGGATAACACGGTGTAACAGCTGCCGTTATCTGCAGCAAGAGCAGTGGAAAATGCCCAATAGCTGAATGTTCAGCCTTAACAAATCAATACTCCTTTGGGTGTAATTTTTACCATTGCACTTGTATTTCTGACTGGCAACACTGCTTAACATATGTGTGATTTTCAGCACCTGAACAATCCCCTGAGCTCGGGTCTGTGGTGTTTAGCCTTGCATGTGTGAAGTGTTTTTCTGAAATGGCCTGAACTAACAGGGGAAGACTCTCCTATAGCTTGTTTGTATTTATTTTGGGGATTTGAATTCCAGTTTCTTGTAGGAATTATGGAACAAGGCAGAGGCCTTCGTGGTTAGGCAGTGCTGTAGCAGCCAGAGGTTTTTAATCTCCACCTGTGTGCTTTGAAGTGGGGGACATGATGTGCTGTCTTCAGTCTGCTTTTATTTGTTGCAGAATTGCCAAGCGTCTCTGTGGAAGGTGGAAGCTTAAAGACCTCTGAGGTGGATGCTGATTTTCAGGCTTGTATGAAGCCTCAACGTAGCCTTAACACTTGAGAGCCTTCAGTGTAAACAAGGGAAAGCCTAACGAGTGGAAAATGTAAATAATGCTGTTGGGAAGAAGTGTATTAAGACATACAAATAAATTGTTGGTCATTCACAGAGTACAGCCTGTGAGTCTCCACCTCTCCAGCTGTTCTCTTGTGTCGTGTTACAGATGTTTATGGATATGTATTTTAAATCTGGATCACATTTCTCAAAGTAGTTCAGTGTAAGCGGAACTGAATCCTGGAGAAAACCCAGGCCCCAGTGTGGATGTTGAGCAGGAGGGTTCGGGTCTGTGGCCAAGCATGGTGGCTCCCCTACCTATGCCTGGCCGTACTTTGTCTCCCACGCCCCCTCCCCAGCCCGTCTGGGTGGCAAACAGGATATGTGTGTATCGGAGAACCAAATTAGAACGTGCTTACTGTAAAGGAAACCTTTCCCAGCTGAGTTTATTTAGAACATAACCGTTCAAAGGGTGGGGCACAGAAGAAGGAAAGACATGGTGAACTCTTTCAAGAGACGAGACCACGGAAGATTGGGACATATATTAACAAATCACTGGGAATAAATGGCAATGGCATGTGTTGGGTTTTGTTTAACAGAAATTCTGATTAATTTTGCATGCATTTATTTAAAATTATTTTGTTACACCCTCGTGCTTGTCTGTGTGTATGAATGTGAAGCCGTAGTCTCTAACAAATAGCCTGAACTTTTGTTTGACCCATAGACCATAATTTGTTTGCAGACACAGTGTGAGCCATATTACAGCTATCCTTCAGGATGTCATTGTAAACTCAAGGTTATTCATTTACTCACTGTTTCCTGAAGCAGAATTCTCCATCCCAGGCACTACGGCAGAGGAGGTTGTTTGCTGTCCTGTTGCTTGCAGAAGAACAGGTGTTTGTCTTTTGTAGTTGCTTTTGGAAGAGGATGATGAGGGAATTTCTGCTTCCTTCCTGTGTGTGAATTTATCTTTGTACCAGAGTAAACTTGCTGCTTTCACTACTGGTTCCTCATGATTGTTCTGAGTTCTTCCTGGCCATAAGAGGACAATTAAAATGTGGGTGAAATAGTGGCAACTGCAAATCAGAGTATCTTTATTTCAAACATTAGCATCTAAATATCTTCAGCTTCTTTAGAAGTGGACTGCTGGTTATTGATCTCATGGTTAAATACTGAACTCACTATTCTGAATCTTCAATGAGTATTAAAATCACTATTAAGCTGTTTACTTGAACTGATCTTACAAAACATGTTAATGTAGTAGAGACAGTGGTGCTGTCTTTCTGTTAGCTTATCTATATAAAAAGGCTAAAAGTACTAAAGTAAAAACCATGCTAACAATGGGGTTTAAACTTCAGGTATCATAACAAAGGTGATGTTTGCTCAATCCCTTCCATTCTGATGCTGAAGCTAAACTTTCGTAGGTAGTCATTATGGTGTGGTTTGAAGAATAAAAGGGCACTCCCTTTTTTGAAAACTTTGCTCCCAGTGTTCAGTTCAATCCAAGCACTCAGTGTGTGCCAAGAGGACGACCTTTGCTAACTGTGAATACAGCGCTATGTTCGTGCAATTAGCTGTGCTTTCTGGGAGCCTGCAGGAAGAACTGAACAGACTGAAGACAGGCGGATTTCTTCCATGCTTCAGAGGTTCCCCTACAGGAGGAGGCAGAGGGGCAGCCTGTTTCTGAATGAGTTACTAGCAGTAGCAGTCTGACTATCAGAGCATTAATTTCTTTGAGCCTACTTTCCCTTCCTGACCTGCCTTTTCTTTTTTTTTTCTTTTCTTTCTCCTCATTGGGCAAATTTGAGGTTTTCATGTTCTGGAACTTAATGTCAGTAGATTTGGACAATTTGAGTGATCGTCTGTGTTTGTGAAATTTTTGTAGAAAGTGACCTATATTATGAACTTTGTCATCCTCTGTTTTAAATGCATTTCCTGCTGTATATACTTACACATTTGCATAAATTTAATGCTCGTGAGTTTTTAGATTTTTTTTTTTATCTAAGTTGCTCCAGTACACCTAAAAACCAGATGGAGTTAGCTTGCAGTCCTTGTATTCTCTGCAGAATTGTCTGTCAAGCTTCAAACAGTTACATATTTGCAAATGCTCAATGGAAATAGTCCATACAGACTTCAGGCGCCCCAGAGGAGATCCTGCTCTCTCACCGTGGGGCTAAGATTGAGATTGAAGGCGGAGGTGGCAGGGTTGGCACGCAGCTGGTTGTTTAAGGGTTAGCTATGAGGTGTCAGTAGAGACAGAGGTGTGCAGTCCCCACCAACCCCTTTCGTTTTAAGAATAATAACGCAACTTTGACTGGGGTCATTTCTGAGATGCCTTGTACTCAGACTGTTACTAGTGACTGCCTGAAGCCCACTAGTCTTGGAAACTTTATTTACTCCTTTTGTGAATGATCTTGATAAAACTCCTTGGAACTATTGATGAAATAAACTTGAATGTTCTTATCTTTTCTCTTAGCAATGTCTCACAATGGAAAGATCTGGCTAGCGTAGAGTAACGGAACAAATCCGGTAGTATGTGTTTCCGGTCTATGCATTTGGGGTCTAATGATAAAAGCTACTATGAATTAGATTTACTTGCAGAAAATAATGTTAACCAATTAAAAAGAGGTATTTAAGATGAAAATGTCTTAAATTATGTGGCTGTGAAAATTGTCAGCACAGAGTGCCATTTGCCATTTGAAATGTTGTCCGAATGGAGTCTGAAACTGTTAGGCTTTGTTCAAGGAAGACTGCTGGCATGACCAGCAAGTGAAGGTCTGACCTGATAAGAGACTCGAAAGATTGATTTGTTTAATCTAGACTGCCTGGGCTGTGGGACAGACTGAGTGCTGCTCCTAAAGCATTATGAAATCAGCTCTGCGGAAGAAAAAAACATTAGAGCTGGGGGATAATGTTGGCAGAAGAACAAATGGGTTCACGCTGAGAGGAAACGTTCCTAATGATTTAAAGAAATTGGGCTCTGCAGCAACTTTCCAACCAGATGATTGTGGGTGCAACTCTGTTACTTTCAAGATAGAAGTTGGTAAGCTGATAAAAAATATTATCTGGTATTCACTCTGTACCGTAAGGAGGAACTGAATTAATGATTCACAAGGCACCTGTTCCAGTAGGAAATCAATCAGTATTTGAGTAAGTAGAACAGCCGCATCTTCTAGAAGTTATCTGAAAACTAAATACAGTTTTAGACAGTCTGATTGTCCTGCAGTGGCAAAAAACTGAAGGATAACTATTGGATGATTATATTTGTGCAGCACTATGTGACGGAATCCCAGGTCTCTGATCCCGTCTGTGTGTCCGATTCTTCTCCTACCTTATTAACATTAAGCAGAATACTGTAGGCTTGCATGTTCTTGAAGTTCACAATAGCAGCCAGAAAAATATGTTCATTTATTCCAACAGGATACTGAGGAGGTTATGTATCATCAAAGATTAAAAATTATCAATAAATAAGAGAAAGTTGTGCAGTGATACAGCTTTTCCTTTTTTGGGTGTTTTTGTTTGAACAAGAAGTGTAAGTTCTTTGTATCCAGAAGATAATTCTCAAAATGTCAAAAATATTTTTTGTCTTTTTTTTTTTCCTAGTTGGGGAATGGCGGTCAACGTGTACTCTACCTCGATAACCCAAGAGACTATGAGCAGACATGACATCATCGCATGGGTTAACGATATATTAGCTTTAAACTACACAAAAGTTGAACAACTCTGTTCAGGTAAGCAAGTGCAGTCTGCTCTACAAATGTTTATTTTAAAATCACTTTAAAAGTCTTGATTTGTTGAAAATAGATAACTTTTAGCTTTGACATAAAGCAGTTACCCTGAGAAAAGGGACTAATGTATGTGCAAAGGAAGCATTTTTGCATTCGTGTTAATCATGGAAAGATACGGTGCTTTGGGAAAGCATAACAAACGCAGAGGTGAACAGGATGAACGTAGCAGAAGATATATAGGAGTAATAAAAAGGGTGACTAAGCAAGAAAAGAATGTATTGATGAGCTTTAAAACACAAAATATACCAGGGTGGCATCTTTTGGAATGGGAAGTGGACATAGCTGAAAAGTGACAGAGAACTGAAACCCTGGGTGAACAAAATTGTCCAGCACCTTTTCCTTCCTGCTGACAGTCCTCAGATCCTTGCCCTTGTTAGCAGGAAAAGAGCACAGGTGTGACTGAAGAGAAAAACATGGATTTGAGGAAATGAGCCCTTCGCTGCTGTGAGGGCTTTAGAAGTACGTCAAGAAAATCTGCCTGATTCTTTGTAAATGTAACTGAACTCCTGTTGTGAGTAAATTTGGTAATGAGCCCTGAAAAAAGGGTAATGGTTTGAACACTTTGGACAGTTTGGTTAATCAGACTGGCGTGTTAACCAGCAGGGTTTGTGACTAGATGATGACTAGAAATGACACAGATAAAGGCTGATGCTTCACTGACAATACAGATGCCCCTGGGGAGTGATCCTTTCTGAATTCCTACTGTGAATTTTAATTTTGAAGATGTTTCTGTTGGAGAGGATCTAACTTAGATCACTACTTCCAGACAACTGACATGCTGGGAGTATCTTGCACGTGAAGACAGTGCTCTAAGCACTAGTACATAAACCTGAAAGCACATTGCCACATATCAGCTATTTACTGGTCCAGCTGAAATGCATAAGTGAGGTCTTATATTCCTATGTTTGAATTTATCTACTATTCTGGGTAAAATTTCTGCTTCGGAGAACTTCCCTAAAAGGTACAGAAAATCTTTTGAGGTGATAACCTTGTGCTCTTCAAAATTTAAGAAACATATCTCAGCTGCAGAAGCAGGCTTGCACAATGACTAAAATTGAGGTTGAAAGAGTTGCAGGTTAAAGTGCATGTAAGTAACTGATAAAAGGTAAATAACTAATGACATAGAACACGTGAAATAACCTTTTTAACAGTTTATTAAACTTGAAATGGAATGGTTGTCTTTAGTTGTCATATTTACGTATCTGGAAGCTAGCCTGAGTGTATTGTATGTAAAGGAAATAGTCACAGGAGGGGGTGTGTGTGTGTGTGAATATAGGTGTAGATGTATAGAGAGACAGATATAGACATACACACACTTATAAGGAGATAGATGTAGGAAAATGGACATTTTCATCCCAAAATACCCAATGGTTGCCATTGTTTGAAACAGGAAGCATACTAGACAAGCTATTGACTTGTTCCTGCATAGCTATTTATATGCTCGTAAATAGTTGAAAGGAAGCTTTTGAAGTGAATTCTTCATCTATTTAAATGTGTGTGGGCCTACAAAAAAAAAAAGACAACCCCGCCCCCAACCCCTTTCCCAAAGTTAAGGGAGAGGTGATCTGAGGAAATTTTGATTATGCAGGATAGAGTGCTGTAAAGATATTTAAGAAGATCAGGCTGAAACAGCTGGGTGTGGCAGACAGGAGAAAAGCATGGAAAACGTTAGAACCCCCCTGTCCCATTATTACACAGCTTATAAAAACTCTGTGACCTCCATTGAGGATTTTGGGACGCGCCACAAGGGAAAACTCAAAAAAGGTTGTCTCATTTAGAGCCCCTGTACAAAATTAAATCTTTTGCTTCCTGGATTGTATTAATTGCTGTTGTTACCTGATGCTTTTACATTCATATCTTAGGAAGTCAAAGCTGTAAGCTTGAATTTCCCCATTTGGTTTGATAGTAGAGCCTGGTAATTACGCATTCTTACTTTGATGTTAATGTTCATGACAGTCGCAAAAGGGGCTTTAACGGTTCCTTATCCGAAGAAGCGTTCTAGTGCAGTCCTTCTGGTGGTCTGGAGGACTTTAGATCCATCAGTTCAGAGAATAAACTCTGCTAGATTATTTCAGACTTCGGAGCGCAGTAGGCTTATGGGCTGGGGACTTGCCATTTGAGACCGCGTAGTCTTGTTTCTCACGTGAAAGATGCGCGTAGGTAGGGATTGAGGATGGATGGACAAGAAGCTTTGGGAATCTTTCTGTATTTAGTGTAGTTTACTGTGTAAACTCCAAGTAGTTTGCTTAATGTGCATGTAGTTTATTTAGTGTAGTTTGCAGGGGGGAAAACTAGGGGAACAGTAAGACATGACCAGCCAGCTAACAGTTGACGCATCAGCAAGCATGGTATGGGTTGTAGTTTGACGATGGCTGATCATTCTGGCATTCCTTTCACTGATGTTCCTTGAAGCTTTCATGCAGCTTAATGTTAGTTTCCATAAAAGATGAGCTTTTCTTCAGAACTTGAAAGAAGGAACACATGGGAAGCTCTTTACAACTATGAAGCATTTCACAGCGTTAACAGGGGGCTGCAGAGCCACTGTAACTGAATTTTTATAACCTACTGTAAAATTGTATCGACTTTTTTTTTCTTTTAGGAAAAAACATTAGGAATTGTCATGCTGTTATATGAGTACTCATTTCTTGTTAATTTTTATTAATAAGGATCAATCAAAAGGTCAGAAAAAGCTAAATGCAAGACCAAAAAAAGCAGGGGAGGTGGGACGCTAAGTCTAAATGAAAAGCTCAGAGGCTTTGCTTTTAGGAGTCACGAGCCACCTAGATGTGCCCTGCGCTTGTGTCCAGCACCTGGCTGTGAGACCTCATGGGTGCTCACGTTTTGCAGCTAGCCTAGCAATAATTTTGGACATTCTGAGCTTAAGCAAGAAGAAATAATATGACATTCTGCTTTTACTAAAGACTTCATTTAGAGCATACATAAAACTTAACGTGACAGTGTGACATAAAGACAGCAAAACCAATCAACCCTTTGTTTTTTCATTGCTCTGGAGAAGTAGCTTTGATAATACACATGCTGCAGCAATACCAGCCTGTTTCCCAGTTACCAGTTAAAAGAACAGAGCTGCTAGGATGAGGATCGTGAAGGAAGAGTATTTTTGTATTATTTGAGAGGCTTGCACATATTTTTGTCTCTGCTAAGTAGGCTGAGCAAAGTGCGGTGTCCTCTGAGCTTTCTGGATGCCTGCTGTAATAGTGATGCACTGAAAAGGATGGATGTGGTAAATTGAGTCTGTAGCTCTCATAATTTAGTATTGACAACGCAAGAGGAGATCTCTCTGAGCATCTCAAACCAATACAATTTTCTTTACTTTAGGTGAGTGTCGTTTGTTGGGTTTTGGTCTCCAGGTTTGACTTCCTGCAAGGTTGTTAACCTGAATATGAACTTTAAAATCTATGGTTTTAATTGAAAGCGGGGTGCATTGCCTTTGGATGGGCATTAGACTTGAGAGAATTTAATTTGATACATGAATGAAAAATAATAGAGAACTGCACGGATTTGATGTAGTAGAATCCTATGTGCAACACCCACAGGCTTAGGGAACAGGATAAATTCAAATGAATTATGACACTAGTTGTTTCTTAGAAGTCATCAGTATTTTTGTAATGAATACACAGTGGCTTTGTAAAGAATTCTGACTTGACCAGCTTATAACTGAATTTTCTTTACTAAGGCTGGTTTTCATCAATAGGGAATACCAAGTGAACGTGTTGCGGGGCTTTTCATGAGTGTTTGGCTGCTATGTGAGAGTGTATTCAAAATAAGAGTCAGGCAGGAGACTATAGAGAGCTTGCATATGAATTAAAAATAAACAACACAAAGGGTACAAATTATATGAATTTTGAGCAAGTAAGCTAGTAATGGTAAATGTGCATAGAAAGGAAAATGCAGCCTGAACTGAGGTATAATTTCTGACTTAGCTAAACTTGTGCAGTCCTTTGAGGAGGAGATACAGAATCTCCACGTCCTCAAAAATTCTTAGTAGAATTATAAACTTGCAAATTGTCCAGCCTCTAGTGCTTACAGACCTTCTGGGTTTCAGTATTTGTGTGCAAGGATCATGGATTAAATCAGGGAGGGATTTTTTTCCCTTGCTTTTAATGAATGACCATATTATTATACAGAGAGCGTGTGGTTTGGCATTTTTAGGTTTTAGACTGTGATGCTTTCTCTGTAAATGCTTTGGGTGTTGCCGCAGGGAATTTTTCATGTGGTGACCACTGTAGCTGGTACAGTGGTGAAAATATGTAGTCTTTTTATACATATATTTTGTTGGTACTCCACCTCCTGCCCGAACCCTGATCTGGGAGGAAGGCAGACAGTGTGGTGATAGGGCAGATGTGGTTCTTTGTTTGACTTTGTGTTACCTCTCTGGCTTGGGATTTGGGGAAGAGCTGCGTCAGACTCCATGGGCTGTTGCCCCTTGCAAGAGGGGTGTATTCTGTGGCTTAGCTGCGGAGGGTTTGTTTTTCCATGTCTCAGAAGGTACATTTTGCTTAGTGCTTGTCTCAACCCATAACTTCCTATACATGTGTTACTAAAATCTACAAGACACGACCCTGTTGGAGCATTTGGTGCAAGCATGATTTCTGTAAGACCCGGTGTGCTAGTGCCTGGGAAGCTGAAGCATGTCTCAGCATCAGTGGCTTTGGTTTTTTCCAGTTTGCAGCCTTACATAGTCTGTAGAGTGACTTGGAAACATGATTAAAACGTGGCTTGATCCCATTTGCACTCTGTAACCAAGCCATGTTTCAAGGCACTGGCATGTTGTCCTGAGCTCATGCATCACAGAGGATGCTTAGTGTCAATGACTCTCTAATGCCTTCCATATGATGTTTAGGATTAGAGGGATGTGATGGATGTTAATGATTGCATTTAAGATCATTTCCAAGACCTTGAGGGAGCTTGCAAAACAGTGTCATGAGATTTTCAGCCAATAATATTTTTCTAAATGTCACTCACTCATTAAGAATTGAGAAGGGATAAAACTTAAACAAGATTCTTAATTTTTAAAATTATTATTCATTTACTTATAGCACTCGCTTGATTTTCCCACCATTTTAAAAGAACTTTTTAGATTTTATGTGATAAATTTTTTTTAGGCACAGTGAATTACTGAGGTATTTTAAGTTAAATAGGAACTGTGTTTTCTGAAATCGTTCTGAACTTCCTGTTTAAAAATTAATGAATTCCAAAATAAATTATTACTAAAACTTAAGTATTAGAAACTCTACTGTGTATAATTCATGAGCAACTTAAATATTGACATATTTAAGAAAAAGAGAATACAGTTTAACACAGGGGAAACCTCCCTCCCACATGCGTTATTTAAAATGATCGGTGGGTATTTTGGATTGTGTCATACAAATGCCCCGCCTGTGTGGAACAGGACTTTTTGAAGCAGATGTCAGTTAGATGCATATATCTCAATAACCATCGGTGAAGTTGTAGGAGGTTGTAGTTCTACAGACTGTTGTCTGCGGTGGCAGCGTTGCTTTCAGAAGCTCCCATCTGTGTGCAGGCACTTACGGGCAGGAGTGTGCTCTAATCTGCATCAATTAGATTTTTTTAAGTGCCCTCCCAAGACTTTCTGGGAAGGGTGAAGCTCAGACTGATATTGCTTTGTTGATGCACAGCCCTGTGAACACTTGGTTCTCTGCAACCAAACAGGTAGTAAATTGGTGTGGGCTTGAACGTTCACCAGGAAATGGGTTGAAGCCTCTCAAATCATGTGTTAATTGGAGAAACAGAATTTCAGTAGGGCAAAGAGCTACTGGAGAGAGTCCAGCAGAGGGCCATGAAGATGGGGACTGGAGCATCTATTATGAGGAAAGGCTGAGAGACCTGGATCTGTTTATCCTGGAGTAGAGAAGGCTGAGAGTAGACCTTAGCAATGCTTATATATATCTAAGGGGTGGGTGTCAATAGGATGGGGCCAGACTCCTTTTAGTGGTGCCCGGTGACAGCACAAGGGGCAACGGGCAAAAACCGGAGCACAGGAAGTTCCACCTCAACATGAGGAAAATAATGTTTACTGCAAGAGTGACAGAACACTGGAACAGGCTGCCCAGAGAGGTGGTACCGTTTCCTCTGGAGATACTCAAAACCCACCTGGACGCATTCCTGTGCAACCTGCTGTAGACAAACCTGCTTTAGTAGAGGTTGGACTAGATGATCTCCAGAGGTCCCTTCCAACCCTGACCATTCCGTGGTTCTGTGATTGTATTGACCTATATCTTAGGTCATATGGGTTCTGCAGGAGGTGCAAATAGGAATTTGAAGACTGTTCTCCAGTGGAGTGCTCGACATGAATTGTGCTGTGTCTTAAGCACAGGGCTATGTGTAACACAACGTGACGAGCTCACTTTCAAAACACTTGGAGTGGCATAAAAGAACACCCATATCACAGCATCACAAGGCTGGAAAAGACCTTTGAGATTGAGTCCAGCCTGTGACCCAACACCAACACCTACTCATCGTCTAAACCACAGCACTAAGTGCCTCATCCAATCTCTCCTTAAACACCTCCAGGGACGGTGACTCCACCACCTCCCCGGGCAGCTCATTCCAATGGCCAATCACCCTTCCAGGGAAGAATTTTTTCCTAGTATCAAGCCTAAACCTCCCCTGACATTTGAATTCTAAATGAAGATCTATGATATCCAACTTAAAAACCTATATTAACATCGCTCCCATAGAAACCATTCCAGGAAGACTGAGGTAAAAGGAGAGCACCAGGTGCTGCTGTAAAGAACTATTGCTGACCTTTTGAGGGTTTTTTACCCCCTTTCTTGTCAAAACTATTAGGTCCTGCATATTCATAGCAAGTTACTACCTTTTTTTTGTCATCCTTGTTGTCCCAGCAACAGAAATAGCGGGTGTGTGCAGTTTCCCATCAGTGTTAGCAACCATAGCTCTAGTGAACTGTAGTGCTGATAACTAATATGCCTGCAAGTTATCATGTGTTTTGCAAATCTCTGGTCAGGTGGTTGTAGCTTTGGAGAGAATGAATAATTTGAAGGAATTAATACTTAATGTGACTGAATATGTTTTTAGATTATCTGAAAAAATATTTCCGTAAAGCAAACAAAAAAAAATTCTAATTACAGAAAAAGTTAGGGTTAGCCTTTTTCCCCAAATAGGATTTTTCAAAAATGAGTGTTCAAAAATCAAAACGAGGCCTGGCTAAAAGGCTTAGACTTAAATTGCATGCCATTTTAGAACAAAAATCTTGTTAAGTGTTTATAGCAAATTTCCAGTGTAGCGCTTGGCTCCTTTTGCTGTGGTTTGGACATCAGGATCAAAATAAAGCAGCCCACGCCACACACAGACGGGCCCTGTCTTTTATGGGCCCTTTGTTGTTCCCATGTTGGCCAGGTGTGGTTCTGTGTGATTTTCTGGCATCTTGTTCCCCCGCCGGCAGGGATGAATGGGGAGGGACCGAGTCTTCTGACATTTGATGTGAAGGACTGACTTGACCCTTCCTGTAGGGGACAAATATTAACTTGGGCATACCTAAACTTATATTACAGTACTTCTACTAAATGCTTCATCAGTATACTGAGGATTAAATCTAGCATAAAGAAGTTAGTATGCAAATGGTATTTTAATTTCCCTTTAAAAGTATATAAGCATAAATGCCGAAAATACCAAGGATATAATCTTGCTCTCCAGCTGAAATGTAGGAGCTTTACCAAGCAGTAGAACTTGCAGGAAAACGGGATTCTCTTGTTTTCATTATCATCTCCTTTAATTTTCTTGTGCTTTAAATAGAAGCAGAAGTAGCTTTGATTATCAAGAAAATACTTGTTTGCTTTTTTTGGATTCATGAGCTTCCAGATGGAAGAGGAGAAAGGAAAAAAAATGAAAATGTGTAGCGATGCAGAGTGCATGTGCTTCAGAGCAAACTGAGTCAGTATGGACAGTCTGGGAAGGGAACGTAGAAGCCAGGAAAGAAAAGTTTAGGGGAAAAGCTAGAATGACTTCAGCCTTGTTCACTGCAAGGCGGACTAGCGGAAGACTATCTGCAGCTCTGGAGGCACTGTAGAAATGGGTGTTTGTAGACTGGGTAGGGGCTTCTTGGGGCTTCTAGCTTTCCCACGGCACGCGGCGAAACTCTTCAATTGTAATAGCTTTAAATAACCACCTTTTCAATTCTTGGTTTGTTCTTTTGTGTCTTTATTCTGCCCCCACATCCCTTCCCCCTCTGGCAGCCGCCTGCCTGCCCAGCCCTGGAGTCCCCTCGAGCCTGGGGGAGGAAGCCCAGCAAAGCCCAGCAAACGCTGCTGGGTTCTTCCCACTCACTGATGGGGCCAAAAGCAGTGGCTGCTGGCGGTGTCGGCATCCAGCGCAGCCACGCTTGTGGCTTTGTGTTGGAGTCTGGCCTGTGAATATCCTCACTAATGGCTGCATCAATATTCTAGATGAAAACACTAAAAGGACTTCTGGCCAGTGATTCTAAATCGCTGTTAGCTAATCCAGGAGAAGAGGGGTTTAACGTTGATTCCTCTTTTGCAGTGCCACCAGCTGTGGTTTTCATCTTTCATTGGAGTAGATTTCAAATAGTTTCTCTGTGTGTGTGTGTTCTGGTGAGTTTTCATGCATATAAAAAGTTTTTGGTCGTAGAGACAGATCTGTTACGAGAGTCGTTCTCAACAGGTAATGGGTGTAGATTTGATAGACTGAGAGGTGTAAGGGGAATGCTGGTATTGGGGTGTTTCTGCAGAAAATGTAAGGAACATAAAACCTTGAATAAAATATAACGACATCAAAATCCTTTTGTTTAGGTAAATTATGCAAGAGATATGTCACAAGCCATGATGTCGCTGTCTCTACTGCCATTTTCTTTACATTGCCTTAAAAATATTCCTTTCCCATGGTTGCTCTTCCTGCTGCCTTCAGGAAATCTGTGATGGGCAGCGTAGAAAGTAATGTCCCCATTCTGCTGCACTGACATTTCACATTCGAATGGAATATGACAGCCACTATCTTTAGGGGGTATAACTTTAAATTATAAATATCTATGTAATATTAAATATGTACATAACCTCAGTGTCCTAAATCAGGTAGTCCCCATTGACTGTAATGATATTTTTACTTCCTCCTGTTGCTGTGCAACACAGGTCTCTGCCTTTTGGGAGTGGAGGAGTTTTCTTTGTCGTTTACAGTGTTTAGTTCAGTCCATGTTTTTATGTTGCCTCTGTACTTCAGGAAGGAGCATTTTAATGAATTGTGTTCACTGATGTAATGAAATCCTCCTGCTGGGGGTATGGCCCAGCAGCTGACTTCGGTGTTTGGTATCAGAGACCAGGTTCATGGTGTCGTTTGCATGGAGTCCGGTGTTTCCTGCCCGTGAGCGTCGTGCGCACCCAGGACCACCTCTGGCAAAAAAGCACAGAAACAGCTGCCAGCAGGATGGGAAGGAAACACAAGGAAATACCGTACCTAGACTTAAACCTGTGTAAGACTCTGTCTAAAGGCATGCAGGAGGAATTTGCATTACCAGCAGAAGGGAAAAAGTCTCATGTGAACGCTTTGGGTTTCTACTTTTCTAAAAGGATCTAGATGAAAGGTTGCACAGTGCCATTTTCAAGGCCTCCAGGCAATTGCTTAGATAGCCTAGTAAAGCTTATAATTGGGAGATGGGGAGGATGAAAGGACAGAGTTAGGAACAAATTCAATTTATAACATGAAATGATTGCATAATAATCCTTTTTGCATGAATTAAATAGTAATAAATGCAGTCGAGACATGTGTTATCTGTATATCATGCTTTTAATTGTAATGTCATTTTTCTGTTGCCACATGTTTACCAGTAGTCTTGCTAAGGATGAGTTTTGAATAACTAATTGTGCTGATACAGCTTTCTATAAGAAGATGCAAATTTGTCATCTGATGTTTGTAACCTGCCAGAAGGCTCCTTTTCCTTTGGGGGGAATATTTTACTTTGATTCCTAATCATATCGAAACCATTGCAAACAGCTAAGCACAAGGTGTCCTTGGAAAATCAGAACCTTTGGTAACAGTTCTCCCCCACAAAGCTAGGCAACATGAAGAGAAGTTTTTTTTTTAATGGCAGTGGGCTTCAGCACTGAACTTGATCTTGGTAAATGATCAAGCAAAACTTGCCTTAGTATTTTAGGAAACTTTTTTGGACTCCATTCTTAAACTCTGCTTCTCTTTTGGGGAAGTTACGAGCTCTGTAAACCTTCATATGATGTTTGAGTGGATAAAGAGAATGAGAACCATCTCATGCATAAAGTTGGTCCTGTCAAAACACATGCATACCCATGGTGAAAAATATCTTTAAGTTATTGTTGCCCCTCCTGTAAAACTGGGCAAGCTGGGTGCTTTGTTAATTTAGTTCCTCTTTGAGCACTCGGCAGAGTTATTTTTTGATAAAGATCACTGTTGTTGGTACTGAGCTGAATTGTTTGATGAGATCTGGACACTTGTTTGTCATAACTGATCTGCACTAAATGCACCAAAGTCCTCTTTGTGGAAAGGGAAATTGAACTTGTCAGGAGCAATGGGGTGATCGCTTCCTTGCCCTATGTGCTCAAGCACGGGGGCTGCACGTTTTACAGCCTTCTGCTCCAGAAATGCACTTCTCTGAATCTTTGCTCAGCATAAAGCATTTTGTAGGGAACCCTTCTGAAGCAGAACTGAAATTAGTTTTCCACTGACTTCCTCAAACATTTCCAGCTTTGATTTCCACACAGTTGTGTGTGTCAACAGTAAAGACTTCTTTTGTAAATGACGGGGCTGTGATGGTGTAGGAGGAAGTGCCCTGCATAGAAGAGAAAGCCATCCCGGTTAGCCGTTTCCATATACCTGCAGCTCTGTGCCGGATTAGTTATACCCACAGACACCCCCCACCACCACCACCTACTAATATGTAAGTTCAAATAGCCTTCAAAGCTGAACTTAGAAACCTTATTGTTTTAAGTGAGAGCTAAAGCTGGCAGTCCACCTTCTGAAATCCATGGGTGGACTGCGCTGGAGCCTGGTTATTTCAATGCTTCTCTCAGGAGATGAAAATGGGTAACAATGTTTGTTTTAGAGGGGTGGGAGCTGGCTGGTACGTTTTAACAAGCCGGAGCTTTACAGGTTTTTTTTCTTTCTTAATTGTGGTTTGGTTGGGGCTACAAGTGCCTGAAGAAAGAAGGTCGTGACTTGATCAAATTCTGGGTGCTGTGAGGATTGAGGGAGCTGATGTAAAGAATTCCATTTTGACTGTGATCTTCTGTCGCTGTATGGATAGTCCTACTGGGTATAGGGACTCCAAGAACATGAGTTTTTTAAATAGAAGGAAGATTTACTTTGCGTTAGTCCTGGTGGTTCTTCAGATGCTACACACCATTGCATTGTGCATCCAGACTGAATGGAAAAAACACACGTTAATACGTCGCACTGTTCGATGTATGTTAGACAAGTAGAGCTTGGGTGTAAAGTGTTGGGTTGAAGTAAAGCAGGGACTTATTCAGCACGGTTGCTTTCTGCTCATGCTTTCTCCTAATGACATTAAACACTATTTGGTCTTAGCGGGGTGCATCTGGATTAACGTCCGTGCGTTCTCTTGTAGGAGCAGCTTACTGCCAGTTCATGGACATGTTGTTCCCAGGGTGCATTAGCTTGAAGAAAGTAAAGTTTCAAGCAAAGCTGGAGCACGAATACATTCACAACTTCAAACTTCTGCAGGCGTCGTTTAAGAGAATGAATGTGGATAAGGTAGGCATTGTGTATTTGTATTTCATTCACTACAAGTTTCAACAGTTGTATAAATTGGGTGAAGTAGATAAATATGTGAAATAAACTTCAAAATAATTAAAGATCATTTTTCAACTTTTGGACTGAGAAGTGGAGTACAAGTTGTATGTGAAGACGTTCTTGGCCTTTCATTGTCTGAAAACAGTCTTTAGGCATGAAGGAAGAAATCTGGCATGCTCTATTTAGGTACAAAGTGAAAATTGAGTCCATGTGTCTGCTGAGGAATTGTGCAGCCTAACTCATTATATCTTAATATCAGAGACCCTTTTGATACAATACCATGTGTTGGAAATTCCTTGCCATCAATGACCCTTAATTTTAGATACAGTAAAATTACTGGTGACCTGAATTTCCAACCAATTACCTTGGAAATATGCAATTCTTGGAAGTATTCGAAATTTCTTGTCCAAAATGGAATTTAAAGTATTGAAGAGCTGGAATAATTTATCCAGTTATTTGATAGGTTGGCCAGCACATGTGATCTTGTAAAGTTAAGAATGGAGAGCTCTTAGGAAATGGCTTGTTCAGCCATGAGGTACGGTTTTATGCTTGAGTGTGAGACTGAGCTCACAAATATAAACTACTGTGTTGATAAAAATGAAAAATGAAAGTCATGTTGACATACTTTTCTTTTTACAAGGATTTTACTAACTGTATGTCTCTTTAAGGTGCTGCTTTGGCTTTTAGTGTTGCCTTATTCTAAAATTTAAACAGTCCTATCAGAGTCCTACAAAACTTTTTTACAGCAGTGGAAACCCCTCATTTCCTGAAATGCTGTGAGTGCTTCCATTCGCAGTGTAACTTGTTATTGAAGCATTGGAAAGCCTAATAAAGTTAACATTGTCAGTTTTTCTGTGGGCAGAAAACTTCCTGTCCGTTCTCTAAGCAGAATTAAGGTACCAAAGGAACAACATGAAAGGGCATGCCAAATGCTACATTAATCCTTGTTGGACTATGGAGGGCGAATAAAATGCTGCGCAGTTGGCTTAACCTTGAAGAAATGAAAATGACGATAATTCTGGGTATTATTTTTCCAGCTGAAAATTGAATGCATTCAGAAGGCATTAAGATCCATTTAACTTGACTCTTTAATCAACTGCACAAATTAAGCAAGGCAAGGCAGCCCCCCTGCAGCATTCCCCTCGTAGTCCCTGTCTGCCCACAGCGTCTGGGAAGGTTTAGCCTCCTGCAGAGCCCATGCTGAACCACCTCCTTAGACTAATACTGGCCGCAGGCACCTTTAGGAAGCTTCATTTAACAGGAAATGGATACGCAGGCATCCTCATGGCCTTTCTTTTGTTTTACTAAAACTTTATAGATGTTTTAATCATTTTCCATGTGGCCATGAACTATTAAATTAGTAAAAGCTGCTGGGTGCTTTGTAGTTCAAACAGTAGGACAGAGAGCAAGAAACTCTCGTCCAGCCCTTGTGAGGAACTGTTCATTTTTAGTGTGCCCAACTGCAGCATGTCTGATAAGAACAGAAATCCCTAGTTAGTTAAATATAGTGTTGCTCCCAGAACAGCTTCATTCATCACGTCTGTCATTGCAATAAGAAAGGAGGAACTGTGGAAGAGCAGCTATAGGGGCTTACATACACCCACTGTACAGCCCCTTCAAAGTTTGGGTCTTCGTTACGTTTTTGGGTTTTTTTCTTAAGAACACTTCTAATTCTGTATCATTTCCTTTCTTTTAAGAAGAAAACAATGGCAGAGAAATATATGCTTTTTTTCCAAAGAAGTGTTTATGTATAATTTTTATATTTAACAAAGGCAATGATATATTGGAACCTTTATTCCATCTTTCAGGTAATTCCTGTGGAAAAACTGGTCAAAGGGCGCTTCCAAGACAACTTAGACTTCATTCAATGGTTTAAGAAGTTCTTTGATGCTAACTATGATGGGAAGGAGTATGATCCCGTGGAAGCCCGACAAGGCCAAGATGCTCTTCCCCCACCAGATCCTGGTGAACAGATCTTCAATCTGCCCAAAAAGTCTCACCATGCAAACTCTCCAACTGCAGGTATTTTGCATCTTAAGGAATTCCATTCCTGTCTCTGAAGACAATTATAAACTGTGATCCATTTTACATATATGCTAGTGAAAAAATATTTCCTTGTACTCGTGGGCCATTCTTTTTGTCCTGTCGTAGGCTTAGCATCTGAGATGGGAGAGTTTAACTTCTTGTGATGTACTGTAGTTTGGCACAGCCCTGTTTGGACATAGTGTTCCCCACTGGACCCTTCATGTAAATGATGTGGATTCTAGTGATGTCTGATGGTGGAGACAAAGATATTTAACTGTCTTGTCAATGAATGTGTGTGGAGGGGGGGTATTCAAGAGCATTAAGTGGAGTGCGTTCACATCTCACATCTCACCCTTACAGGAAATTGCTGCCACACAGGCTGACGGTTATTTTTTTTGGTTTATTAATTTTATAGTGAGTGATATGCTTCCAAACCTTAAGGGCTGACCAGAAGGAAAGAATGACTTTATTTCTGGTTTTATAGGTGATGATTGTTCAGGTACTCTCTTTCCCTAAGTGAGCAACTATTGCTCTTTCTCAAGGGTACCTCTGTCTTCTCGCTTTTTGATTTGATTGTATTGCTTTTGGCTGGGATAACTTTCTTCGAGCAGCTAGTACGGGGCTGTGCTTGGTATTTGGGAAGAAAACAGTGTGTATAATATGTGGATGCATTAATTATTGCTAAGAAGTCCTTGCACAGCGTCAAGGCCTTTTCTGCTTCTCACCCCACTCCACCAGCGAGCGGTCAGAGGGTGCACAAGAAGTTGAGAGGGGACACAGCTGGGACAGCTGACCCAAACTGACCAGAGGGATGTTCCATACCATATGCCATTGTGCTCAGCAATAAAAGTAAGGGGAGGATGTAGGTAGCTATGGCATTTACCTTTCCAAGTATCTGTTACACGTGATGGAGCACTGTTCTGGTGATGGCTGAACACCTGTGTGCCAATAGGAAGTAGTGAATGAATTCCCTGTTTTGCTTTCCCTTCGTGATTGGCTCTTGCTTCAGCTATGAAACTGTCTTATCTCAACCTGTGAATTTTCTTTATTTTGCCCTTCTGATTTTCTCCCCGACCCTACAGCAGGGACTCAGCACAGCAGTGTTTCTGGAACAGGGGAAAGGACTAAACCAGATCTTTCATATTTGTGTAACGTGGGCATGTCTAGTCGCTGTGTAGGTGCTGGGGTTTTGATAACTGAGTTAAATGGACAGGAGAGCAGCTAACATTTAAAAACAAGCAAATAACAAAGAAACCCAACTGCACCCCACAAAACCCAGCTCCCTAAACAAGTGTTACTGGAGTTGATTGCCTGTGAGTATATAGATCTGTGCATACAGAAACACACAGTCATACACATTTAATACCTTTATTGGTCTGACCTGGGTTTACTTTGTTCATACTAACCCAGTGCTCAAATAATGATTAATTTTCAGTTGGCTCAGTTCTGTGACCTGCCTTCTCATGGGCTCAGATGTGCACCGGTGCTGGCAAAGGGGAGGGCCACGTATGAGACACCCTCTGTCTAAAGCTGGCTGGAATTACAGCCAGATTTCAGTGTTTTGCTGTGATCACTTCTGACGTCAAAATGGGGCATACTTGGCCAACCGCCTTCAGCTCATTAGTGCTTCCAGGAAACAGAGCACTAATAGCAAGCCAGTGCTGCTCTGGGCTTTTAAAGCTTCTTTACATCTTTGTTTTGCAGCATCATGTGTCTGAATGTTTGAATTTCAAGGCCTGGTACGCTGTAATTTCCTGTGTGAAGTCTTGCACTGCCTTTGAAAATGAAAAACCCAAGTGCTAATGTCACGTTGTTGTCCAGTGGAGAAACTGGAAAGGACACTTTTACTGAAATACAGACTTTACCATGCTTATTAATTCTTCTTGTGGAGGGTCTTTTGTTTTACCAAAGTCACAAACAAGTCATCCAAATTGTTACCTGCACAGCTTTAATTCTAGAGAAATAGAATAGCTAACGGAGTGGAACCAGCCAGCTGATGGAGAGGATAATGCAGGCATCTTGTGTCGTGTTGTTGGTTGCATGAAGAGCATGTCCTGTGTCCTCCCAGCCCATGTATGGAACAGAAAACTGAGATCCAGTGTGATGAGTTTTGGTAAGATTCGGTGGCTGTGGGAGTTAGCTTCTTCATGGAAAGCTTACTTCATTATTAACTTAAATATTGTCCAGGCAAGATGCTAGCTTAGTTTCTGCTGAGGTGAGAAGGATGGTAGAGACATTCCCTGATGCCAGTGAAATAAGATTTCTAGCTTTTGTTGCCACTTGTGTTTTAGAATAGGATCATTTCAGGGAGGGGGTGGAGTCGCTGTCCCTGGAGGTGTTTAAAAGATGGGTAGATGAGTTTCTCAGGGACATGGCTTAGTAAGGGGCCAAGTACAGTTGGACTCAATCTCAGAGGTCTTTTCCAACCAGATGATTTGATGATTTCAGTTCGATGTCAGTCATTCCTGGGTTTATTACATTTCTGAATGAGCACATTTTCATTTCTGTGATGTGTTGTGCCTTTGTGCCTCTCCTCACCACGTCATGGTGAGCCTCGTGGCTCAGAAGGGTGGGAGACCTTACTGGGCGCCGGTTGATAGAGGTTGCTCTGGAAGGGGTGCCAAATGCATCTGTGAGTTTGTGTGTGCCTCATCTCCTGTTTGGGGGTAAATTGGGATGATGTATAAAGAAGGCCTTTGTGGCTGGGAGGTTGCCAAGAAAGATGTGGTTCTCTACCTTTGTCTTGCGCACACGCACATTTAGCTGGAAATGAAGGAGCATTCGTTGTAGTTGCCATGGGAACCATAATGTGCCCATGTGAGTAAAACAAGTGAAGCTGTTTCAGTGAAAAAGGATCAGGTTTCATGAGTTCTCCTGCAGCAGGTTAAGAATTCCCCACCCCACCTGGAACTCAAGAGGGAACACATGTCCATGAGTTCGGTACAACATCAGGTGGCAGAGTTCAAACTGCAATCTATGACTTTTATGTTGATTATTTTGTTATAGGACTTTTTGGTACATTTTCTTTTTTTATGCCATTCTTTGTGTGATTCACTCTATACTGGAGCTTTGAAATCTTAGCACTGTGTTGTCTTGGTTCATTAACAAAATAAAAAGAAGCAATAGTGAGAAGAAAATAAAGAACCCAGAAGATATTTCAGCATAATCTAAGTTTTTAAATGATGTGCAGTAGACATACCTCACGGTATGCAGGAGCAAGCAGACGTATAGGCAGATATTCACACTGTATTTTCATTTTCACCAGACATTTATTCTAAACTGATCAAACATACACGTTTCTAAAGGAATTTCGTGTGTTTCAGCTGATTCCTGGTGTTCCATGGAAGAACTCTTCCAGTCTGCTTTGCCAGAGTTTTGGTTGAGTGATTTAGGAGGTGCTGATCTCTAATTATTCATAACTATATCATAATGCTCTGTTCTACCACTGTATTTTCAGAGGCAGACTTCAGATATCTCTTTCAATTAACAAAAAAAATGGTTAAATCCCTGAAGCCTGCTCTGAAAGTTTACCCGCAAGGGTACTGACATGAGTTAGAATTATTTTTGGTATTTTAATCTGACACTAAAGCTTGACAGGACCCGTGGTGTTGGATAGCTTCTTTCTGTACCTATGTGTGGCTATTTACCTGTGTCTCTGCAAGTGCTGTGATCTTTATTTCATTTTTTTAAAAAAATGCTTTTAAAACAAACCAAAACTCAAAAAAAATCTCAAAATGCACCAGGTTTTGTTAATCGGGGAGCAGGCCAGCACCCACAGCCCTACCCCTTCCAAAGGCAATCCGACTGAGGAGTCGCCGCGGGTCAAGGGTAATGCAGCTTGGAACTGGAAGCGTAAATAGGTCCCTACAACTAATCTGCTGTGCCACCCTCGCATTGCCTCATCCCTTCCTTGAGAGACAGAGCCGATTTGTTGCTGAGTTGATGGGTGTGCAGAGGGTGAATGGATTGGGTAAGAGGTGTAAAAGGCTTGTTCTAGGAAAAAGTAGGAGCAGCAAGGGTTTGCCAGGTAAATGCATCTCCCTGCTGTGGGAGTGAGTGTGTTTTCACCCTTTGAGGAGCGGAGCCAGCAGCCCCAGACCACCACTGCAGGCTCTCTGCCAACAGCACCACAGCTGCTTTTAGATATAACGCCATCTGCCAGCCCTGAGCCGACTTTCCACCTCCTACAGCCTCCCCTCTTCCCTAATGCAGTGGTAAACAGCCTACAGATGTAGAGTCAAAATTGTGGTAAGGGATTAAAATATTAGGGCGTTGTTGTTTGTGCCAGTGCTAATGCTTCCTGTGGAAAACAGCAGAAAGATCTTCATCTGATCAAATTGAAAATGGGGATGGGGTTGTCAGGATTTTAGCTTAGTGTCTTACGTAAGGATTCCTGTGTGTCAGAGCAAAGCTCCATGGAGCACTGCTTTGTGTGTGGGTGTGGGGTGTCAAAAATACACGGGTTAAAGACAGCTCGATAAAATTAATTATTTACATGGAAGTTAAAAATGCGAGAGGTTCTTAGATTTGAAGGATGTAAGACATTTTAGTTTGAAATACTCAGTGAGAGCAGGATGACTAAAGCAGCATTGGAAAATACTGGAGGATCACATGAGGGCTAAAAATACTCATGCTATGACAGGGAAAATAACCAGGGCAGAATGAACTGTTTGTGCACGAATGCTTTATATATAATGTGCGTGCCATCGAAAAGCCAATCATGCAAGAAAAATACCGATTTTCTTTAGGGAAATGGTATGTCCTCCTGTGGCAGATGTGCTGTAAATTAATTTTGAGGGATAAAAATACCCGACAAAACCAATCCTTATTTTAGCAGCTGGTGATGCGATTAGGACTCCTGGGGGACTGGAGAACGCCTCCTAATGCTTTTTTTCTTTGCTTTCAACCAAAAAATGCCACCTTTTCCTCCAGGTGGCAGATAGTTGGTATTGGCGATGACAACCTCTGCTCAATGCGGTGCAGCATCCTGGGACGACGTGGCAGAGCTAGAGATGGGAAGAGCTGTGGGACAACAAACTGAAAATGCTTTTATGTCTAGTTCATACGAGGCCAAGGAACTGTACTAGTCAACGGGAACAGCATGTGCAGTGACAGTGTTGGCCCCAGAGGTAGAGGGGAAAGTGGCTCAGCCTTAATACAGGCACAGTCCCTCTGCCAGCGTGAGGAGAGTTTAAATTCTAAACCCACTGAGCCCAAGAATTTAGACCACAAGGCAGTGCTGTTTGCAGTGCATGAGCATTCTTTTTCTACAAAGAAAAGTGTTTGAAATAAGAGTGGTGAAAATTACTGTCTTGATTTTTGATGTATTATGGGTGTGGTTTGAATGCCTGTGTTGCTTAAATTTTTGCATGATCTCTTGCATTTTAATATGCTGGGTTTTGTGTATTTTCTTTCATGCTTTAACTTTTGGGACTGCTTTTTCCATATAGCTAAACAGATAGTTGATGTAAAATGCAGTTTTTAAAGAATATTTCAAATTTTAAATTGTATTCTTTTGTTGAGCCTATATGGAATAATTTCATCCATTGAAGATGAATGCTTACATCCTTGAAGATGTTTCTAGGGAAAGTAGGGCTTTCAGTTGAGAAAAATTAGTGGTTGCCATTAAAATGTTGGTTATTTTAAATCTAAAGAAAACTTTTAAGTTATAATGAGGGGTAAAAGCTGTGGTTAGTTCCCATCTACCAAATCTCCTCTATTAAAGACTGAGGGAGCAGTGCCATCAAGAAAACGTTTTCATATGACAAGTAGACTCCATTGTATGTTCTTGCTTGGATCACTCTGAAATTTGTAAAAGATGCTTCAGTTTAAGGTGTTTGTACACACTTCTCTCTGCCAGCTGTCTGGCACTGGTGATCACAGTAGAACCTGTCAGACGGTGCTGTAATCAGTGCAGTGGAGAGCTGAGGGGGCAGAGGAGTGCTGCCACCCCAGGGAAGCTGGTACCACAAAATTATTAGGTGGCTACACAGCAGCAAGTTTGGATGCTGAAAGTAGAGTCAGATTTCATGTGAGGTCATTTCATTCTCATTAAGCCTCGTTTGTCATCACTTATGCCGTTAAGCATCCCTAAATTGAGCAGAGTGTAGTGTAGCCACAAAAGTAAGCATGTGCAGATATTAATTCCTTTCATTCCTCACTCATTTGTTTTAAATGGATGGAGAGTTTTTCCTTAGCTTGTGAAGAAATTGCTGTCTCTGTGGGCTCTTGGTGGGTTTGTTTTTTCTTCTGTGGCATGAGTCAGGAATATTCACTCTAATTTGGCTGAAGATACACTGTGGGTGATTCCCAAATTTCACCAAAGCAGTGGCCGTAAGGGCTCAGCCGAGCCTTGTGCTTGCTCAGTGTTTCCATTGCTCCCCACTCCATCCTCACACACATCCACATTGTGTTCATGCACGTGTTTCCTAGGAATTTTACATAAATATTTAACAGCCTACTAATTACTCATATAGCTTCAAGGAAGATTTCTGCTTAAGTATTAAATAGGTCTCTTGTCTGCAAGACTCTGCTTGCGATATTAAGGGACCTGGAATTAGCAGCCTAGCTTTGTACCCCAAAACCTGCGTAATGCCAGCACTCACTGTTTTAAATTTCAGAGGTGTCCATAGATTTGTAAAACTTACGGTTTTTTATACTAAAACTGAAACTGGAGGGGATGTGTTTAATTATGATGGGACTGATTAGTAATTGTTTCTGGAGTACCACAGATAACAGCTGTAATGCATTTCAAAACTGGTTCATCTAACTCATTTCAGTACAAGAAGAAAATGATTTCTTTCCACTGTGAATTTATTTTTCCCATCCCTGCTGCTCTTATATGGGCAGGTACAAACAGTTGTCCGGGTGCGAATGGAAGCAGCTGTGATATTGTTTAAATAAATCGCAATTGAACCCTGTATTGACCTATGGCAACCAGAGCCTACTGTAATAGAAGTTCTCACAGAGTGGTGGAGGTGAGAAAGCACCTCTGAGATGATCCAGTTTCACCCCTCCAACCAAACCCAGGGTCACTTAGAGGTGGTTTCCCAGGACCGTATCTGATCAGGTTTTGAGTATCTCTGAGGATGGAGACCCCCAACCCCTCAGGGCAACTTGTTCTGGTATTCAGTTGCCCTCACAGTGAAGAATTTTTTTTCTTTTCTGTTTAAATGGCATTTCTGGCATTTCAGTTTGTGCCTGCTGCCTCTTGTCCTTTGACTGGGCACCTCTGAAAACAGCCTGACTCCTGTACTTGCACTCTCCCTTCGGGTATGGATGAGATTCCCCTGAGCCTTCTCTCCTCCAACCTGAACAGTCCCACCCTCTCAGCCTTCCATCATACGTGAGCTGCTCCAGTCCCTCGGTCGTCTTTGTGGCCCTTGGTTGGACTCCTCAGTGTGACACTGTCTCTCTTGTACTGGGGAGCCCAGAACTGGCCCCAGCGTTCCACATGTGAGTAAAGGAGGATCACCTCCCTCAGCCTGCTGCCAGNCCTCGTGTCCTTCTCTGGATGCACTCCAGCCCCTCAATGTCCTCCATGTCCTCTCTTCCCAGTGCAGCCCAGGAGGCTGTTGGCCTTCCTTGCTGTGAGGGTGCTCGCAGGGTTCCTGGCTCTTGCTCAGCTTTGTGTCCACCACGCTGCTTCCCTGACTGTGGGCTGCCAGCACGTACTGGCTCCTGGGCAGGGCTCTACACTTGTTGAACATCAGCAGTAAGCTTGGGAAGGGATGGCTATCGGGTGACACTTGTTATTGAATGCAATTCACTCGATCAGTGCAAAAAGTTGGTATTTTGTTTTTTGTGCTTTCTCAGAATATGTAAATAGATTATATATAAATATTTTCATACAAGATACGATGTTGGACAGGATTTAAACTGCTGAGGTTATATAGCCCCTCTAAGCAGTGCATTAGGAGTTACTCCAAACTTGCACGAATTGACTGCAAAGTCATTATGGTGCTCAATAACAAAGTCCTTAGGTCTACCAAGATCGTTGTTTTCTGTTTAGGTATCTGTCTCAATTACTTTGCACTACTACACCCAACCAGCATCCTTGAATTCTTTTATGAAATCTCGGTTCTGTTACAATGAGAGGCTTACATCTGAGCTAATTCTAAAACTGATGTTTCAGAATAAATGTACAGAAAACCTCTTTCTTTTTTTTTCTTTTTTTTTTTTTTTTTTTTTAATTTTTTTCTCCAGGAAATGTTAAACTAGAAACCCCCTGGGCATTCTCTGCTGCAATGAAGTTCTATCCTGCTGCCCCCGATATCGTCTGAAACGCTCAGGTTATTTAGCTGGGTTTTATCCGCGTGGCTAAAATTAGAATATCGTACTCATTTAAGAACTGATCCCAAGCAGTGGAGCAGAAGTCGATTTCTTTTGGTTTGTCTAGACTTCATTAAGCTTATAACGCTTTGCTGTAGAAAATCAAAAGGCTTTATTGCTTTCAAAGGAGAGCAGATCATAACGTGGTGCATCGGTGCTATCCAGCCCGCTCTGTCTGCACGCGGTGGTGATGTGTGGCACCCTCTGGGAGGGCGCCTCAGCTGCAAATTAGAGAGAATGCCTGGGGATTAAATGTCTGTACTTGCTCTGCCTTTAACTCTCTCTGCAGGTTGAAATGAGGTGTGTACTTAATGATTCGACTTTGTGTGATCACTGCCCCGATCTGCAGAAAACTAGGTCGCTTTGCAGGGCTGTTGAGCGTGAAAGGGAGTGACGTGCTGTGGCTGCACGTGCCTTGCTTAGGTCTTGCACCGTGACCCCCCAGGAGAAATGGTGAGGAGCTCATTGGCCAGGGGATGCTGTACTGGAAAAGCTGAGCAGCTTCTCCTGTGCTTGTGTGCAGGTGCTTGCTGCCTGGAGAAATCCGGCGCTGCCTCCAAGTCAAGTAACAGGGTAGTTTCATTGCATCAACAGGAAAACGGTTCATGTCTAAAGATGCATACCTTGATTTATAGCATTTAATTCTTAGTTGATATCCTGAACCGCTGCTTGCAGGTGTACAATACAATAAGAAATAAACACTGATGCTTTTGTTTAGTATAAATCTATTATTTTGTTTCATATGGGTAACTTTTGCAGTTGCATGTGACATAAGTATTCATTAACTTCAGGCACAACTAGAATGCTGTAGGCAAAGTGATCATTTCATGAGTGTTTATCTTGCATGTTTTGACACCAATTTTTTTCTATTTATTTGCTAATCTAAATGAAAATCATTTTCCTGGCTTTGAGAGCACTTTAACAATCCTCTTGTCAAGCAGCTGATTTTTAGTTGGTTGAAATGTGAACTGAACCTGGAAAATGTATTATGAAGGCAGAGTGGTAGAGTTTACGAAATTGCCTAAAGAAAGAAATAGCAGCAAAAGATGTTGGTATTTTTAATGGTTTTTCCCCCAAATTATTTATTCTTTGCTGTTCTAAGTGTGATTTGAAAAGTCTGATTTCAGGCATTTACACAACATTGAATTTTCCCAGCTTTAGCAAGTGTGTGTACTGTATCTGGAATCTGCTAGAAGTGAGTTTGTGTATTTAATTATAAGGATTTAGACATGGAAGTGATCAGACTGGTGTCACTCATTTCTCTCTCTCTCAAAAAAAAAAGGAATTATTTTATCTGTCTTATTTTAAAGAGCATAGAAAAGGAGGGTGGACATCTTGCCCGGAAATGTTTACACAAGTCAAGTGAATTATCGAGTTGTTTATTTATGTTCTGTTGGCATGAGGTGACCCAGTTAATACCGAGTCATCCTTTAGAGGTGGGAGGAGCTGCTGGTTACAAAGAGATGCCTGTGACTAAATTGAAAAAGCCTAAGCTAGCTTGATTAAATAACCCCTCGATGCTCTCCTTTCCCATCGCTTTTCAGCTCCTCCAGGGGACCCCTACACTGATTTCTGTGTCAGTGAGGCTGAACTCCATGGTGGGCAGCCTCAAAAGTAGTCCTTCTCCTGCCTCTCCCCGCCTCCTTGTGGTTTTGTCCTAGTAACGCCTTCGCGAAGGGTCTGGTTTGCGATGAATTGCTTTAGTAAAGTCTTGGCTGACACTGGCGATACGGTATGGAAGTGACAACTTGGAACAGTTTGTAGTGTGCCTTAAATCAAATAATCTTACGGGAGAATCAGCTGGGGAGGTGTGGAGTGGAAGGTGGTTGCCGAGAGAGTTGGGGCAATGAGTGAACTGCTAGCTCAGAGCTCGGCTGGGATCTGGGCGCTGGCTGGGTTTGGGCTTTCTCCAGCTCCCTGTGCGTCCCGGGCTTCAAAGCCAACAACATGTGATGGTGGAGAAAGGCCGCGGAGACTGTCCACGTGTCTGGACAACTGTATTTTATTCCAAGAACCAGTGATAAATGTGGGTGCTGCTGAGCTGAACTTCTGATCCACATGCCTGCTTAATAAATCAAATAAAATAGGCTGGAGCAAGCACTGGGTTTCTGTTCAGTCTTCTTAACTCAAGCGGTTTCTGAACTAGAGGTGTGTTCAGTGCATCTGAACTGCATTCCTGGTTAGCAGGAATACGGGCAAGGCTGTGGGTCAGAGTCCAGCCGAGGCAAGGCAGGCTGCTGTGAACCAGGCACTCGTGTCCTGGGGCCGAGCAACAATCCAACAGCGAGACACGAGGAGAGGTGGAGAGGCAGAGCAAGGTGTGAGGAGCTGGCTCTGAGGCTCGTGTGAAGGCAGTGCAAGCCCTTTCACACAGATGTTCCCCTGCTTGGACCTTTCTGCGCCACCAGTGTTGTGAAAGAGGACTGTGCACACCAGTTACGTGCCAGTTTTGCTGGGAAAGGTGGTGTTCTGCATTCTGGCAGATTTGCAGTGCGAGTGGTTAGAAACAAATAGCAAAATGTAAGCAGATCAAAACTCATCTCTTGGTCGCTATGGCAACCGTGAGTTCACTGATGGATTTGATTCTGCCTGCACTGTCTGAATTTCGGTGCTCTTGTCTCAGGGATGGTTTACAACTGAAAATAAGGAAAGCACAGTTTAGCTGAGCTTTTCAAGTCTGTCTTCCTCCAAGGGAACTGAAGATAGATCTGTACGCTAAGTATTGGGCTGGAGGGATCTTCTCTTAACAGTGTACTTTTTTAAAAGCTGAAGGTTGCTGACAGCTAAGGGATCTTTATACTCTTGGTTGGATGTTTATTTTAATTTCAGAGGTACTTCATTCTGAGTAGTAAACCCGAAGTAAAACTACTAGAAAGTATGGCTTTTTCTTTCCCAAGGTGGAACCGCACTGGAACTTCTTCTGCTGTCATCTTGAAGTAGCAGAGGGAATGGCTTTCAGTAGAATAAATACATCTTTCTCCTTATCAGGTTAACAGGAATGTATTTATCGTGGGGATAAGTCTTTATTGTTATTTATTCTGCTTTTCAGGTGCTGCTAAATCCAGTCCAGCTTCTAAACCAGGATCAACACCTTCTCGCCCATCTTCAGCAAAAAAAGCTGCACCGAGCAGCTCAGCATCCAAATCAGATAAAGATTTGGAAACTCAAGTCATACAGCTCAGTGAACAGGTAAATTTGCTTTAGGCATGAAATTAGATGCGTTCATTGTCACAGGCAGGCATGAAATCTAGTATTACCCTCTGCTGAGTGATGCTCTCCAGAATTATGAAGGGACAAAAGATTGAAATAGCTCAACTGGGAAGAAAAAGGTGATTTATTGTTAGAAATTATATCCGACAGAAATGACTGGTGTTTGCCACTGTTTTTAAGAGGCGATAGGAGTGACAGTGAGTCTTGCTGAAATATGATAATTTTATTAGATTTTGATATGTATCTTTTAGTTATCCTGGAATAGTGTCTTTGCTCTTGTGTATTATAAATTTGAAATAAATAGTTGTAATGGACCGTTGTGGAGAAAACAAGCCTGTTTGTAATACCAGGGGGTTAGAGATTTGCAGCTGAATTGGGACGAGCTCCTTGCACTCTGCTTTCTAGAAGGAAGGCGTTAGGAAGTAATAGGAGTAACAGACCTTTTTAGTTTAGCATGTGGTCTACCTTTGTGAGAATACTTAGTTATATTATAAATAATATTCTGCAATGTGGTAAATTTTCAGAATGTCTGTAAGGTTAGGAAGGTAAGGGCTTATGTTTCTTGTACAGCACTTTTATTCCTGGACGTGCAAATGCCTCTGCTGGACAGGACTGATTATCTGCTTCTGACTCAAGGGTGGTGTAAATGCCACAATCAAACCTCATTTATCCCAGTATTTGTCCTGGATGAGCAAAAGCAGAAAGGAAAAACTTCATATTTTAAAGTGTGAGCTGCCTGGCAGCTGCGTTCTGAAAGAAGTCGTTATCGTGGATGAAGTATAATTTTCCACAATTAAGGGCATTTCAGTTTCAGACTTTCATTGACCTGAACAACAAAGTCTTCACTTTGTTGGGGCACTGTTTGCAAATTCTAGGTTACAACCATCACGCGCTCACAGGTGATGGCTCCATAGCCACATTCCAAACATGGTGTACTTGGGTTCAGGGTATAATTCCAAGCAGAGAGCACAACAGGGTCCACTAGCATTCCCGGTGCACTTTTGATTGTTGCTGTAACAGAAAAGTTCTAAAATGTTGCGCAGGGGAATGGGCACATATATTTTTCATGGAATCCTTGGGGTTTTTTTAATCAATACAAGGGTGAAGTTCCAAGGTCATCTTAATGCAACTTAAACCATGACATCTGGCGCTAAGAAGTCAGAACGTGTTCACTTCAAAAAGAGGAGTTGATTGGGATCTAAGCAACATGAAAATATTTGATCTTTACTAAAATAGGCAGTCACTATCACATCCACTGCTCATGTATTCCGAGCGTGCCCTGTGTGTGAAAACCTTAAGCTGTTTATGTAAATAACCCTAACTGATGATTTCCCCCATCACCAAGAGGAGAAGAAATTTTGAGTATTTGGCAAGTTGGTATTTTAATAGCTAGTTTTTAAGAGACCTCTTCGAGCTAGAATGGTCTGGAAGGATTTTTTTTATAATGCTAGCATCATTTGGTATTTCAGTTCCCACTAATGGTTACTTGTGCACTCAAGGCGTATAATGCAAGCCAAAAAAACCTATCCTGCAGGCAACTCTGAGCCCTTTTTTTCTGCCCCCCCCCCAGTCTGAACAGACTGGAAGTGCCGAATTGCCCAGTTTTTACCACTCTAGCAAACTGGGAGATGAGAGCAGCAGCCACTTTTACCCCTTTGCTGTCTTGGTTATGAGTAGGAAATGTTGAATGGTGTCTGTGGATATTAAATTTCTATGTGGCTGCAATAGATTTCTTTTTCTCAGCCCTTTCATGGGTGGCAGCTAAGGGAGATTGAAACATCTGAGCTTCCATGCAATCTGTTGTGGAAAAAATTAAGCAGTAGGGCTGTCTGTACCGTAAATTTTATCACAGGGTTATTTAATGAGCTCTTTGCAATAATTGTAAGCGATCCGTAACATTTGCTAGTTTAAACAGCTCCAAACAATCCTAAAGTTTCTCTTAAAATGGTCTTAGCTATTGCCTTGGTCTGTGCTAGTAAATTAAACACTTCCAAGGAATGTCATTGTGCACTGGAATTCGATTGCCCGTAGCATTAAAATGCTGAAGCGGTCCCTGCTGTGGTTTTGGTCTTGGCCAGCTGATATTCTTACAGAGTTGGAGTGCAGCTGAGGGGACCACACAGACCAGGGACCATGCTATATGGAGAAGGGACCTTTACATATGGCAAGTGACCCCAGGAACGATTAACTGTGTGCTGGTATCCACGTAGTTCCTGAGAACAGCACCAGCTTGACTGTGTGTCTACAATATGTACTTAACCATCCGTCTGGCCCTGCGGGGTGTGAGTACTCGTACTGCCCAGAAGAGCAGAGAAAAGACCAGTTGTTAGCAGCTGTTGCCTTTGCACCCTTAACTGGATTGCAGAGGGTACTTCGTGTCCAGAAACAGAGCATGGGAGTTCATGAACGTGCCCCATTCCTTATGCAGGATTAGCCTGTTGGCATGTGAATAGAAGGAGAAAATAGCATGTGGATGTACTAATTACCTGAAGAAAAATCAATTCATGTCTCCCAGGCAAGTAGCTGATACCTTACTGAAAAAGAGTCTGGTTTGGTTGTAACAGTGTGTAGTTAATTAACTGTGAGCACATATGCATAGTTTAATAATTCTCTTTCTTAAAATGGAGCAAATGTATAGAATGAAAACAAGAGTGCCTTCGCAGTGAACAGGTCAGAAGGGGAGACACTCCATTAGCTGCCGATATTTAGGCTGAAGTTTTCTGTTTTCCCAAGCCCTGGTAAGCCCAGAGCAGGAGATCTGGAAGCAGTTACACTCCTGTTGGGATGCGTGCATTACCCATGGAATATGCTGCTGCAGATCCGGAAGACGTGTCTTAAATGTGAGGTCTTTATTTATAGACCAGGATGTTGTCAACTCTTCCGTTTTGCTATTCCTGTTTTCATGAATAAATAGTTAATTTTAAGGTGACTGGTCACAATCAGATTCGAAGTGTCCAGGGAAGACTTGTGTGTCGCACTCAGGCTGGTCAGAAATGGGTTAGTGCATGAATGAGATGCTCTGAGGTGCTGCCCTGGTAACAGGTCAGTTCTGCTGTCTCACACCTCTGAGAGTGCAGTCAAAGGTCAGCAAAAGGCACTGCTAGCTCAGCAGTTACGGAGAAATGAACCGATAGGATTTAGTAGGCTGTCAAAGCGTTGTTTGAACTCTGCTGGGGTTTTGCCAGTGAAGGAAATAAATTAGCTTGCAGTAGAACTGCCAACACAGAACTTGCTATTAAATTGTATCAGCTCACTGAAATGTAGTCTGATCTGATTTAATTTATTTAGCGTATTTTATTTAGAAAATAATTTGTGTAATTGCAGGCTTTAAGATGTGGGTGCTAATCTGGATGAGATTGGGGTCTGTGTTTACTGCAGACAGCTTCACCTGTGATTATTTCTCTTGGTTGTCAACGCTGCTGTCCTGTAAATTTGTGAGCCACTTACACGTTATCCTGATTGTGTATACCCCATTGGACAGCGGTTTGTGTTATGCTCCTATAAAATTGTTCATTTTTAAGTATACATGTATGTATTTATATATAATATATATAATATATATACAATATAAATAATATGTATAAGAATATATTGCAACATCTGTCATATTTTATATGAACCCTAATCGTTAACAGCTGTGTTGCCCATAAATGATTTGCAGCAGTCCCAGTGATGAAATCGACAGTGCAGGTTGATGATTCTTGTGAGCAAGGTTGCAAAGAGAAAGCTACTGGGCATTTGAGAGGATAGGAACGGTGCATCGGTCAGCGCAGAAAGTCCGCGGTGCAGGCAGTGACTGCATCAGAGTGCCGAAGCCAGGGGTCTCTTAGCAGTATGGCAAGTGGAGAGTCAGAAAAGGGCAAGTGAAGAACAGCACAGCAGTGCTGACAACATTTGCAACTAGAGGACGCTTTAATTTCCTAACTAGACCGTTTCCCTCGGAGGGCTTTTCTGCTGGAGCTACATGTACTTAGGCAAGGAGGTGTTGTAGGCTTCCCAACAACTACACATTAATACAGGCAAATAGAGTCATAGACTGTCCTGAGTTGGAAGGGACCCACAAGGATCATCTGGTCCAGCTCCTGCCCCACACAGGACAATCCCAACATTCACGCCGCGTGTCTGAAGTCATTGTCCAAATGCTTCTTGAATACTGTCACGCTTGGTGCCATGACGGCTTCCCTGGGGAGCTGTTCCAGTGCTCCACCACCCTCTGAGAGAAGAACCATTTCTTAACACCCAACCTAACCCTCCCCTGGCATCTTCCTGCCATTCCCTTGGGTCCTGTAGTTGGTCACCAGAGAGAAGAGACCAGTGCCTGCTTGTCGTCCTTCCTTGTGAGGAAGCAGCAAACAGCTATGAGGTCCCCTCAGTATCTTCCAGGCTGAACAGTCCAAGTGACATCATCCATACGACGTCCCCTCCAGACCCTTCCCCAGCTTTGTGGCCTCCTCTGGACACTCTCCATAGTTTGATGTCCTTTTTATACTGTGGAGCCCGAAACTACACCCAGTGCTCGAGGTGGGGCCGCAGCAGTGCAGAGCAGAGCGGGACTGTCCCCTCCCTCGCCCGGCTGGCGATGCTTGGTGCACCCCAGGACACGGTTGGCCCTCCTGGCTGCCAGGGCACGCTGTTGGCTCGTGTTCAACTTGCCATCAACCGGAACCCGCGGACCCCTTTCCGCAGGGCTGCCCTCCAGCCTCTCACTCCCCAGTCTGTGTGTCTGTCCAGCACTGCAGTATCCCACATACAATATCCAGCCCAAATAGTGCGAGTATTGAGCTGGAAGTTTTATTAATCGCCGTTACGTGACACTTCCGGCAGCTTTGTTAGGAGTCGAGTCTTATATAGCCCTGATTCCTGAACCGCTGCTTTGGGTTTCAGTGTAAAAGAGTGCTGAGAAAATTGACCTTTAGGGATCAAGGTTGAGATGTTTCCAAGAGGTGTAATTGGGGAGCCTGATTTTACCGTTTTCTCTTGTGTAAGGTTCAGTCTAGCGCTTCCGAAAGAAAAAGTGGACTTCATTTTAAGCTATAAAATTGAATATATATTTAAGATTGTTTAGCATGCATAATTTTAGGCCGGGTTTTTTCTGTAGTGCACCTCACAGCTAATGCATCGGGTCTTGGTTTATATGCAGGTACATTCATTAAAACTTGCACTTGAAGGTGTGGAGAAGGAAAGGGATTTCTACTTTGGCAAATTAAGGGAGATTGAACTTCTCTGCCAAGAACACGGAGGAGAGAATAATGACCTTGTCAATCGGCTAATGGAAGTCCTTTATGCTTCAGAAGAACACGTAAGTTCAAGCTTAATGTCTTTTATGTAGATGAAACAGCTTAATTTCCTAAAAATTTATTGGCACAGTGTTGAGTCATGTCCTATATTTAGGTCAGCAGAATTGTAGCAGCTATAGAATTTCCACGCCTTCTCCCTCAGAAAGGAAGCTTGCTGTTGCAAACAGCAGACTTGTCAGCTTTGGGAAGGGATTCAGGAGGTTTGGTTGGGTTTCATTGCTTTGCTGTAACTTTTGTATTCTAGGTTTGCTGAAGTTGATCTGAAAGAGGATTGTGTCACAATTTTAAATTGATTTCATATGGTTCTGAGCCTTAGTTCTGGGTTGAGGTTTTTTTGTCTTCTGCCTTTCTGCATAGTTTTTCACTCATGTTCATGAATGTGTTGACAGTCTCAGAAACTGACAGAGGTGCTGGTCGATGTCTGCAGCTGTGAACCTTCTCTAGAGAAGCCCATGTAGCAGTTTTGTAATGTGTACGGCGCAGGTTGCCAAATACATAATTATATCTACAAAGATAATGCTCTCTAGCATGTTTTCATCCTGTTGCTATAGGCAAAATTCTTCCTTGTGCAAACCCAGTAATCCTCCAGTACCAAAATTTCAGAAATGTATTGTCTGCAAGATTAAGCAAGAATCTGATTGCATCTTAGTGCTGTAGACACTGAACAAAGCAAGAAGCTGCAAAGGGTGATGGTTAAATTCCTCAGATACATTCAGGGATAATGATTCAGTGGAGATTTAGCTGAACTACTCCCATTCATGCTAACTAAATCCCTGTACACACTGTGCTGACAATTGACCCTTCAGTCTCCAGCAGAGGATGGCTTTGCCTCTGAAGCATATAAACATCAACTTAATCTCTCAGGAGCACTGTGGTGCTGTGGGATGTCTTATAGCTGTTCCCAGAAAGCTGTTGCAGCAGCGTTTTTATCACAAGTAGTGACGAAAGCAACTACTTATTCGGACACTTTTCTAAAAAAGACTAACAGAACATAAATGAAAGTTAGGTGCAAGAGGGAGATGAGCTTGCTGCTGACAGAGGACACTGCTCAGATGAGAAGTGACAGGGCAAAGAGGATTTGTTCGATCGTGCAGAGTGAGTGCTAGAGAGGAAAAGGAGGAGGAAACCATTATTTTCACAGGAATAAACAATAAGACAAATTTGCCAAGCACATGATAACAGGCTGAAAGAATTGCATCTGTATAGCGGTCAGAGAAGATGTCTTCTGGATTCAAGAACAGTGATTTATTTATAAAGCAAAGCCAGAAAAATCCCTCTTCTCCCCATACCCCTACCACATCTGTCTGTCTGTTGGCTTTAATAGCAAATGATTCCCCGCCAAAGAATGCATTTGTTGCCTTTCTTCCTGCAGTTTTCCTTAGTGGCAGAACTCGTTACAAAATGTTCCGCTTCAGTCCACATCCCAGTGTTTTATCTGCTTCCTCCCTCCAAGCCTTTCTCAGTTGAAAGCGTCATCCATGCCTGTGCATGAGTTACGTACGGTGACTGTGCCTCTACCTAAACGTGTTTGCAGTGAGAGGCTGGCTGTGTCACTTCAGCACGAGAGCACTGCTCCCCCACAGAAGAATACAGACACCGTTCCCCGTGTAATTTTTTTCGTACCTTTCAGCGGGAGATTTATCTCCTCATCTGCTGGGGTGCATTTCCTCCTCAGCTTAGCAGATGGACTGTAATTTGCTGAGGGAACACCCCGATGCATTAGCACGAAACCAAAGACTGTGGTTCCCTTGCTGATGCCGTCTTCTTGTTTTGAGACTTCGCTGTCTCGTTGCCCTGCTTTGCCCTTCGGCTCTGTTTTCTCTCTCTGTAATGAGCTTGTCCCAAGTCACATCCTGTGTCACAGAATCACAGA
>VWPV01003173.1:0-18192 GCA_013389885.1 Geococcyx californianus | reverse complement strand
CTTCCAACTCATTCTATGATTCTCTGAAATGTTTCTGCCTGCATTCAGGTCACCCAGAGATATCCAGAAGAAACCTGTGACTTCAACAAAAAACATCTTTAATAGAAATGTATTCCTGCTGTAAAGCAACCCAATTTCCCCTGCTGAGTGACTTTCCTCCTGAGTGCTGGACACACTGAAAAAGAGCAGAAAGTAGAAACCGCTCGTGGAAGACAAGAAAAAGAAGAGTGGGAGAAAAAAGAGAGGGAAACACAACAGTGGCACCTTCAGCGCTGTTTACATCTTCTTGCAAACTTCAGAACAAAGCCTAAGCATGAAATTTTGCCTGGAAATTCCAATAGCAAACCTGCTCCAGTAGACTTCTTGTGCTTTGAGGTTACCGAATGCCCTGCAAGCAACTACAGCCTGGAGAGTCATGAGATGCACACTAATGATGGATTATCACTTCTGCAAGGTGCTCTTCATTCCTCCCAACACACATGAACTCAAACCCCTTTCTTCTCTGTGACAATCAAGGTGTTTTACTGAAACAAAGGGAAGTGTACTTTGTATTACTATACAGGAAACTGTTTCAAACAGCTTCAGAGAATTAAGATAAAACACTGCTCAGAAAGAGAAAATTAAACAGCACAGGCTGGGAAAAAATATTTTAGATGTAAGAGATTTTTCACAGAGCACAAAGACTTGTCATGCAGTAAACAGTAGAAACTGGGAACTGGGACATTTGTGATTTATCTGTTCTTCCACAGCCTTCCCATGTGTAAAAGAATAAGGGTAAAAGGATGACAATCCTATCCATAACTTGCTAAAAATACAGCACAATGTCAATATGTTTAGATGGGAGCTCATTTTATTCCGCACATCACGCTTCACCCTTTCAATACTTCAGGTTCACCATAAGTAAACCAGCATCAGCACCCACCTGTGCCAAAAAAGCATTTTGATTAACACTCTCAAACAAAAAGGAATCGGTGTGAAGAATTAGAGACCCATCAGGACACTGAGCTACGTGGGAGGCAGAAGAGATGATAACAAGCCAGTAAATTTCAGATCACTGTTTGCATCTCTCCCATAACTACCTGCTGAAATCCATCCAGCCTATGGATAGGCTGGCATGTCAGCAAGAAAAAATAGTCATTTCTAAATTTAGCCAACACTTCAATTATTGTGCGATGCTTCAAAAGCAACACACAAAGCGAGTTTGTAGGACGACCATTTAAACTTAAATGAGAGCTCTCCTCACTGAGCAAAGTCTTTTCTTAATTCCCTTCCTGTTTGGACAATTTGATCCACTTCTTTTTCTCCACCGAAAGCACGAGGGTCTGTCCTGCAGTGAATGGATAGGCTTTTTTTCTGGGATAACTTCCAGGTTAAAGAGAAAGGATTTACACTTGAATGAAACATAGGCTCTGTACTTGGAAAATTTGTTTTGAAAACTTGGGAAGGAAGCAAAGCCTCCTTCATTTAAAAAGGGACTCAATTAACATTCTCCAACAAGTCTTCCTATCGAAGGAACAGTACTTGCTGGGGGACATGTGATGTGAAACTTGTTCTCCTTGCTCACAATGTCCCTTTCTGAAACACAGGCCACTGTCTGTGAGAGACAGGACAATCTTTGCACAGCTTTCCAAAGGACTGCCTGTCACAATCAAGGCCTTGACTCCACGCATAAGATGTTCTGCAACCTCATCTCAGGAAACCTAACCAGTGCTTAAAGACCCTAATGAAGACCTAGAGAGACAAATTAACTGTGTGACCACTGTGGATCTCTCTATGAGAACAGCTCATCCATCCTCAGGCACAACCGCAAGATGAATCTTCCCCAGGTGCTAAAACCATCCCAAATAACACCACCTTGTCTTCTTGAAAACATAACAACATTCCATGTCTGGGTTTTAAACATTTTTAAAAGACAACACTAATGACTACTGAAAGGGGCTAGAGGAAAGCTGGGGAGGGAATCTTTATCTGGGAGCAGGAAGGATAGGATGAGGGGGAATGGATGNCTGCCCATGGCAGGGGGGTTGGAACTGGATGGGCTTTAAGGTCCCTTCCAACTCAAACCACTTCATGATTCTATGAAAACCAAGCAGGTTTTCTGCTTTTGATTGAGAAATCCCTGAGTGTGGATTTGATATTCAGCAGGCAGCAGCCAGACAGGACCACCACAATGGTTATCTTGGTTTTGAAAAACAATCCTGAAAGTGCTGGACACGTCTACGTACCGCCCACACAGAAGGAGGGAAACAATCTGTGCCATTTTTTTTTCCAGCTACAGCTAAAGGGAAAGAAAAGCCCCTGACAATTTAATATCCACTCTTACATTTGAATTCCCTTATCAAGTATGCATGATAGAGCATTCTTCACTCTGTAATAAGTAAAATGTTGAAATCTAGCCCAACTCAAAGTTGATGGTGGATTGAGTATGGGAGTTTACTTCAATACACAGCAGACTGGAACAGGAGATAAAAGCATTATTAGTGTATATTATTACAGAAAGCATGCAACCTTCACCTCATTTAATACTTCGAGGAGACGGCCTATAACAGATCGCTTTGCTTCATTTCTCCTGGATGCTTCAAACTGAAATCTGACCCAGACACACAGCAACAGAAGGGAACACTGAACCTGTAGCTACCCATCATCATTGTCTCAGCTAGGAAAGCAGGCTTTCTACACAGTGAAAACAAGGACATAGATCCTCTTCAGAGCCTGTCCCAGTAATTTAGATGCCAAGATGTGAACCGCCCTTTGGAAAAAATGGGATTTTCCCTGCTGACCACACATTTAGTCCAGACACTATATCAGGTGTGGACAACTATAAAAACTCCTCTGCATTCAACAGCTGTCCTCTAGTTCATCCAAAAAAAATTGGTGGTTTGGGAGTTTGTCTAAACTGAAATGGAACAAAACAATTACCCTGCAATCTTTTCCTTTCATAGAATCATAGAACAGTTTGGGTTGGAAGGGGCCTTATAGCCCATCCAGTTCCAACCCCTCTGCCATGAGCAGGGACACCTCCCACTGGATCAGGTTGCTCAAAGCCCCATCCAAGCTGGCCTTGAACACCTCTAGGGATGGGACATCCATGTCTTCTCTGGGCAACCTGTGCCAGGGCCTCACCACCCTCACAGGAATACATTTTTTCCTAAAATCTAATCTAAATCTCCACTCTTTCAGCTTAAATCCATTCACCCTCATCCTATCCCTACACTCCCTCAAAAAAAGCCCCTCCCCAGTTTCCTGTAGGCCCCCTTAAAGCACTGCAAAGCTGCTATAAGGGTGATTTAGGGGTCTTGTTGTTTAATAAGGTTTTCCATGGGAAAGACAGCATGCTTTAAACTCATATCTGACTTTTTAGTGGAATAGCTTCCTCACATGGACAAAGGCCTAACTCTTAACCCTTGCTGGCCAAAAAAACATGGATGTAAAGATGGAAAGCATCAGAGAGTCCTCCAGACTTCCTATATAAAAGAACCTCAAGGTAATTCGCACAGCTGGTAATTGAGCCACTTGGTGATCAACACACTTGAAGGAGTTTACATTTGCTTAAGACACTTTTAGAGCTTTACTACTGTCTTTTCTGTCTACGACAGATAGATGCTGGACAGCATGACAAGCTGAAGATACTTTTCATATGAGGTAGGCAGGTTACAAACGAAAAGCCCTAGGCATCTCACCCAAGATACAGGGCCAAATGTTGGCCTAAACTTGAACCTTCTGTCAAAGCCCTCCACTGATGCCAAGGGAATCCACAGAACACTTGGTCAGGGCATGTTCCACACACTCACTCTCCCATTACTTTGAGCTAAAGATGCCCTTTGTTTGTACCCAGAATTGTCCCTTGCAGAAACCTTCTCCTGACGATGTAATAGGTGGTCACAACTAGCAACATGTACTTATATCCATATCCACATCTTTCAATAAATAAGCTAGCAGCTGGGAAAATATAAACACATATCTTCTACAAGGGTCTGACTTTGTTTTCCTTTTGCCTTTGAAAAGAACCAATCCATTCCAGAATTTTTAAAATGGGTAAATGCAATAACTGCATTTTTTCAGGGGAAAAAAATTAAAAGGAATAGTATTTCTATAACCAAAGAGCTTCTCTCTTCCATGCAGAGAACAGGTCATGCCATCATGCAAGCTTTCTGATACTGTTCACTCCACACCTTGTTTATAAGCTAGAAACAAGCTTCAGTAGAAGAAACCTGCTGCAAAATCCAGGTGTCGCACACACACAGGTCGCGTTATCTCTGTTATATCACATTGGATTTAAAACCAGGGATGAAGTTATCCTGCATCTTTTAATAAAAGACATCTCTGAAAAGGATTTAAACACGAGAAAAAATCTTCTTTTAAAAGAGAAATTGCCTGGCTAACATGGGGAAGGTCTGAAAGTGTGGGAACTCTCTGCTCTTGGACTCAAAATATTAGTGTAAATGCCAGAGACGGACAGAGCCTCCACAACAGAAAGTTCCTCAGAATGAAATGATCAGGATACAGGATCGTATTTGCACTGCTGCTCCACTGTGCAGCTTCTTCTGTCATTTGTCACTGAGCACATCTTCCCTTCCCTGTTTCGAAGCAGATTAAGCTTAATATACTTATGTAGTTGTGAAGTGTAGTGCCTGTTATCCACTTAGACAGTAACGAGATCTGAGTAACAGCACGTAGGCACCGACAACTGATAGCTGATAACTAGTACAGATTACGCATAGTCTTTAATTTTCCAGGCTTTGCAGAAAAAGGGCTGGTATTCATTTAAAGCCTGCTTTGAAGACTGGATTCAGGTAATTGCTTAATTTTATTTGGGATACATCAATACATCACATCTGTTTACTCTTGATCTCATGGAGCTGTCATATGGCAACTGTCCCATTATGAAAGCCTTGATAAATCTGGCACGGCTTGCACAGGTGAACTTTCAGTGTGGACAGGAGTAGATCTTTAAGGTCCCTTCTAGCTCCAGAAACCTATGGAACTATAAGGAATCTATTAATCAGCAGGTAAAAAATGTATGCCTGTACAGAAGTGATAAGGACATCCATAAATGCAATCTTTATTAGCTCTTTATTAGCTCTTGACACTGTTCCACATGGCATTCCCATAAGATCCAACTAAGAAAACATGTTAGATGTGATCACCATTAAATGGCTGCTTGACAACATAGTTCTCAGAGCACAATTATGAAGAGTTCACTATCTAATTGGGAGGACACTGGAGATTCCAGGGGTCCAGCCAGGCACAGGAGCTGAGCATTATTTTCATTACCAGTTTGGATGATGGACTGGAATGTGTGGCCATAAACCCAACAGATGATTCAGCTGGGAAGGATTTGCATACACTGTGGTGTGGTTTAGATTTCCAAATGATCTTGACGCACTGGTCCAACACCAACAAGAGGAAACACTTAAGAAAGAGAAGTCACAGGTAACAACAAAAAAAATGGGGAGCAACTTCCTATACAGCAAGATTCCAGAAATGGTTCTGGCATTTTAGAGGGTCACAGTACAACTGTGAGGTTCAACAACATCCCACAGCTGCATAAAGGCAATCCTCAGCCTGCAGTGATGATCCATGGAAAGCACTCAGCTACACCTTGTAAAGTTCTGCTCACTGATGTGCAGCTAATGCGTCTTTTACAAATGCAGACTGGAGAGAACCTTGTGGAGAAAAACAAATTAAAAAACACCGGGTAGGAGATTAAGCTGGATCCATTTAAGCCAGACACATTCCTAAGAACAGACGAGCCCAGGCAAGCAGGCAGGCCGGAGGCTGAAGGAAACCTCCCCACATACAACAGGAAAAATTCAGAGTTTAACTTTCTGGAATTTGACACTCGGGATTAATCCTTATTTAAAAGCAAGCCATCAATGTGGATGGAAAGAACAAGAGTCCATGGGCTTATCAACACAGAAAAAGAGACTAGGAAACTACTTTTTAGAAGTTTCATAGTATGTGTGATTCTACAGATATCAGGAAGAAATGTTTTCCTGTGAGGGTGATGAGGCCCTGGTGCAGGTTGCCCCAAGAAGTTGTGGATGCCCCATCATTGGATGTGTTCAAGGCCAGGTTGGACGGGGCTTGAGCAGTCTGATCCAGTGGAATTTGTCTCTGCCCAAGGCAAGGGGGTTTGAATTGGATGAGTTTTGAGGTCCCTTCCAACCTAAACCACTCTATGATTCTAATCCCATGTGCATTTACTCCATACCGCTCTGCTTCCAGCACAATTCCCCCATGGAAAAGTCCCACACTGGTCAGTCTGAACACTACTTTTTCACTGTTTTGAAGCAACTTCCTTATTACTAGATCTTTTAAAGAGTGACAATCCTAGAGATACTTAATCTGTCCCCACAAATGGGGAGATACAGATTGGATGGGTGGAAAACAAGGTGGTTAAAATTCAGTTGGATGGTTGAGCTCAAAAGGCAGCAGCTAACAGGCTAAAGCCTTAATCGACTGTTCTGTACGAATGGTGTTCCTCAACAAACAGTCAGTACTGATGCTGTCACTGTTCACCATCTTAATTAATGCTCTGGATGACAGGTTGGAGAGCTTGCTCAGCAAGTTTGGAGACCATACCATACCGGGGTGAGCAGCTGATACACTGGAGGACAGAACTGCCCAGAAAGCTGGAGGAACAGGCTGAAAGAAACCTCACGAAGTTGAGAAATACAAACATGAAGTCCTGCACCTGAAACCAAAAATACCCACTGTAAGCACAAACTGGGAATCAACTGGCTAGGGAGAAGTTCTTCAGAAAAGCACACGGGGGTCTTGATGTGCAATAAAGGTGAACAGGAGTCAGCAATGTGCCCCTGCGGTGACAAAAGCCAGCTGCATCCTGGGTTGTACTGGGAAAAACAATAGCCAAGAGCTCAGGCAAATGGCTTTCCTCTTCCTGCAACCAAAGAGGCTGTGTCTGGAGCACCATCTACTTTAGCTGCACTCTCCAGAAAAGATACTGACAAACTTGACAGAGTTCAGCAGAGCACTGTGAGTCACTAGAATACAGGATGGAAGAAGAGAAGAGAAGGAGGGAATAGGGTTTGCTTAACTTGGAGAAGAAATGGCAGTAAGTGGAGGATCTGATTTCTATCTTCAACTGCCTACCTTGGGGGGGTTACAGCGAAGATGGAACCAGACTCTTCCCAATGAGTATGAACAAAAGGACAAGAAACAATGGGTACAGCTTGCAGCAAGGGATATTCTGATCAGACAAGAGGAAAATATTCTTCACTATGACAGCACTAAGCATCAACCTACCACACTTGACTGGAAACAGTCCAAAACTTAAACACAAAAGTTCACAAGAAGCCTGCCTTTGATTCCATCTCTGCTTGGAGCAGGAGGTCCGATGAGAGCTCCAGATGCCCTGTGCAACCTCAATTATTCTTCAGTTCTAAGAAATCATTACGAATCCCACTGAACAAGGGATTTTGCCCAGCAGCCTATAGCACAATACACCTGTTCAGCGATAACAAGTACTTCAGACACAAAAGGTATCAATAAAATACCTTCCACATGACCGAAGATCCCTGCATCTGTAATGAAAAGAGAAAAAGAGTAAGAAAGAAAATACTGGAGTTTTCAGTGCTATCTGGAACAGAACAAGACAAATTGGAGACTCGCATCATACAAGTTATCACACAAAAGCTCTGCAAGGGAACTGTGAGGAATTCAAAGAAGACACATATTGATAGCTCAAAAAAACAAAATCAAGGCTGCTCCTCCATACCTGCTCTTCCCACCACAATAAACATGAGTTGATGCCAAGCGGTGTTTCAAACTAGTCCAGACCAGCCTTCATTTTGGTGTTAGCTTCTTCAGCTGTCTCAGGACAAAGACTCTCTGTATGGAGACATACCTTCCATACATACACCCTACTCTCTCCCACTGAAAGGTGTAAGAGGTGTTAATAGATCTAGAGAAAACGCCTGCAACCATACACACCAACAAGTCTTTTTTTCCAAAAAAATAAAGTGAGGCACTCAGATACAGTTCAAATCAAACTGACACCTCCCTCTGATAATCCTTTAAAATGAAATCCCTCAAATCTGACAAAATCATACAATCACAGAATGGTTTGGATTGGAAGGGACCTCAAAGATCAGCCAATTCCAAACCCCCTGCCATGGGGGAGAGACACCTCCCACTGGATCAGATTGCTCTAAGCCTCATCCAACCTGGCCGTTCAAGGATGAACCTTCAGGGATGAGACATCCACAGCTTCTCTGGGTAACCTGTGCCAGTGCCTCACCACCCTTACAATAAAAAGTTTCTTCCTAATATCTAATATAAATCTCCCCTCTTTCAGCTTAAAAGCATTCCACCTCATCCTATCCCTGCACTCTGTGAACACTCACAACTATGGTGTACACAAAGGTCAATGAATGCAGACTACAGTGTTTTATGTAATGTGGACATCTGCCCACCTGGAAGCATAAAGACCCAAATTCACTTCACCCAGATGGACAAGCAGCTCTCAGATATCCAACTCTGTCACCAAAGAGCCATTTGGAATAATTTTCCTAAAATTACAACCATCAAACAGCAATCACCTTCAAGCAAATGGCTAATTGTTGCTTTAATGCTGGCTGGCAAGTTACCCAGCTTACCTACGTAAGTAATGTTTCTAGTGCTTATATGCTGCATTTTCTCATCTTTTATGTTTTAGAGCCACATCTCCTCTCAATAGCCTGCAAAGATACATTTTTATTAGCTTTGGAAACGCATGAATGACTGTATCCTTCACAGCAAGTACCTAAATATAAGACGCTCCATGTAATCACTGCAGGGAGAGAGAATGGAAGGTGACTCCTGAACACAGTTGGGAAGTGTGATCAGGAGCACGAAATTTCCCAGGTTAAGATCCAGCTACTCAGAGAGAGCCCTGGGGAGAGCAGCTGGTGAGGACCTTCACCTTACACCGGAGGCACCATTCTGGAACAGCTGGTGAAGATACATAACATCCCTGTGGAAAAGATGGCATTTGAGAAGAATCATAGAATGGTTTGAGTTGGAGGAGACCTTTGCAGGTCATTTGGTCCAATCCCCCTGCGGGAGTAGGGACGTCCTTTAAGATGAGCATGTGCCCTGCTTTTACCATGACAAAACACTTTATCTCTGCTGCTGCCAAAAAAACAAAAGAAAGGTATCAATCATCATCCAAAATCTAAATAGGACAGTCACAAAACTGCGTCGGTCGGCTGAGTCCAGATAGGTGTCAGACGAGCACTGCAGGCAAGTTTTGGGACCCACAGCTCTAGAAAGACATGGCCCAGGCATTCCTAAAGTCTGCTGCAAGGAGTGGACATAACAGCTCACTTTGTGCAGTTACAAAAGGGCAAGAGGTCAGCAGTTTTCAACTGCAGGACAAGAAATCCAAGCCAGAAACTAGGAAAATCTTGGTAATGGTAAGAACAATGAATGACGTTAAAGGATCACCCAGGGAGGATGGGGAAAGTCCATCACTGGAGGCTTTTAACAACTGTGTTGGACAAATATCTGCTGGGAATGTTTAGATAGATCTGACCCAGTCCTGGGGCAGGAGGTCAGACTGGACAACTTATGAAGGTCCCTTCCGGCCCCGCTGTTCTTTGCTTATAACAGAAATATGACAACAGAACACAACAGCAGCTACCCTGGAGCACAGGCGCTTCCCTAGTATTTCCATACCACATTGGAGAAATGCTGCAGTCAGAATCATAGAATCATTAAGGTTGGAAAAGACCTCTAAGATCATTAAGTTCAACCATCAGTTCAATACCACTACTAGTTGCCCATTCCCACATAGTAACTTCTCCCTCTGTTCCTGGAGGACAGGTAACACAATCGGTCCTGCAGAAGAGAAACGCAAACAGGAGCTCCCCAGCACAGCGTTCCCAGTGAGGCCGTCCCTCTTGCATTCAACAGCACAGAGATGGTTGGTAACAGGAGCCCATCTGCACTCTTTCTTGCATTTTGCTTCCTTCAAATCTCACCCTGCAGTAAGAGTACCTCTCTCTTTCTTCTCTTTGTGCCTTTCTTCTATTCCTTCCTGGAATATTTTGATTGCAAGATCTTCATGAATGGATCCCTTTCATGTTTTAGGGGAGCCCTGAGCAAAATATCTGTGCTTCTAACAACAAAAAAGCTCACAGATTGTCTGCTCAGCATTATAGATTCCCATCTCCCCTCCAGCACTGCCTGTCCCTCTGCTCAGCTGAGAGTCTGCCATGAGAAATCCCACCTGCATAAGCTCTTCATGCACAAATGCCTTGTTAGTGCCAGCCTCTCCATCACCCCCAAGAGCTGCAGCCTTCGGCCCTTCCGACAGGGTCACCCGTGGCACCCAGCTACAGACAGCAAAGCTGACCTCATTTAGCAATCTCATCAGAACTTTGGATCCCCTCATAATGCTTCACTGCGCCATGCAGGGAGCCCACCACACAGTCCTGGAATTCCCACCGCACTGTCCTGGATCCCACAAAAAGGGTAACGACTCAGTGCTGAACTCCACAGCCTGTGGTCACATTCAGCGTTTGTCAAGTTCTCTTCAAAGTCCAAATAGAGGCACCAGATGCTGTGGTATAACTGGAGCAGTGGTGTGAGCTCCCCGAGGCTATAAAGTAGACATTTAATTTAGTCTACTACATTACTGGAAGCACTGTGCTTCTGTAAGCATTAATTAATGGCACATAGTGTTCTGTGAGATCACACCGTCCTAGCAGCAGAGTGTAAACTGCAAACCCCAAAGTACTAATCTTCATCTCAGCACTAGAGTTTGAGCTTTCAATTTCAGCAGCAAAGGGGCTTCGGAGTTTCGGTTTCCTTGCGTACCTCTCACAGGTCCTCCTGGCTCATTCTTGGAAATACAAAGCCAATCTTCAAGCTCTCAACCATATTCGTCCCTGCAAGCACATGGCGAACAAGATAATAGAAGTGATCCAAGGCATAAACACCCCCTTGTGTGTGCACATGCAAGTTTGTGAGTACGTCCCAGCACATTTGAAGGCACAGTTTTGCAATTCCAGGAAACTTAGATCTAAGTTTACACTGTCCTTAAGGACAGTCCTGCTCTCTCCCTGGCAGCAGCAGTCGTGGGACAAGGCAGGGCTTGGATCCAACTGAAAAATAACCCTATAAAAATAATTAATAAACAGCTGCGAAGTGTGTGGGCTGCCTGATCAAGATCTCTCACACACAGTCACACTCAAACACACACAAGAATAGGACCAACCCTTTCACTAGAAGTAGTGCCATAAATTGGTATAAATCACCCGCAGGACCATGCCCTGATGGGGGTGGAGAAGAGTTATGCAAGAGAGGAAACAAGCAGCCAGAGACAGGACAGCACAGCGAAAATATCTTAATGCAGTTTCACTGCTGAAGCCAGTGTCTTGCAAAACGACGCTCCTTCCAGCTTCCCAGACTTTCCAAAAGGGCACAAAAAGGAGTTGAACCAAAGGATTCCCAGACACGTTAATGATGCACGTCTTCCTGGCAGGGTCCTTTGGGATCACAACTGCGACTGATTCCAAAAAGAGAAAATCCTGTTCAAAAAAGATTGGAGATCAAAGTAGGCGGTTACACCTACATCCTGGAACATGCGTGCCCACGGGAACTTTAAGTTCCGTTTCAGACTAAATGCCTATCCATCCAACAAAATCATAGGTGAGCACACTTGAATGTGGCACCTGTACAACCTCTTCAGGAGAGACACCATTCCCCATCCGCTCTATAAAATTAATTAAACTGAAGAAAACTCTCAGAAAGGAAAAGAAACTGCTCCTTTCCTATGCAATTCCCAGCTTAGGGATAGGCCAGGCTTAGCGTGCTTGGCTTACTTAGCATAAGGTATTTTCTGGATACATTAGCCAGAAGGTAGTTTGAGGATGTATTTCACAATGGAAATGATCCAAACCAAAGTACTCTTCTTTTTTTCCCCTCAGAGTGTGCAACATCATCATATCATGGCCGATATTTCAGTCATTCCAAGCACGCCAGCAACCTACGCTGTTAAATGCCACTCAGCTAAATCTAGAGGACACGCTTAAAAAAAAGCCTGGCATTGTGCAGAATAATAAATGAAGAAGAAAGGCATAAATAACTACTCATTCTTTAGAAACTGTCTGCCTCAATTGAGTTCTTGACTTCGTCAGTCAGGAAAACAAATATTTTCTCATTTCTTAAAAGGTAGTTCCTGCCTTTGAATTCGATGGGTACAAAAAAAAAAAAAAAAAAAAGAGAGAGAAAAAATGGATTTTAATGTAATTTTCAAGTCATTACAAAGATTTGCATTGCTTTAAAGGCCTATTTGATAAAAGAAATGCAAGTGACCAAAACTGAAGATTCCACACAAGCTGGTATTGCCCTTATTTACATCATTTCTCTCTCTGGGCTCCCCACAGCTGAGAATTTGCCGCACTTATTGCAACCTCCACCCTGCCACTGATCCACTTCCATGGCCTCCAGCTTTCTCCCTCCATCCTTCTATTCTCAGAAATGAGATAACTGTGGTCTCAGAGCATGATGTGGAAAATGGCTCCGAAGAAGGAATGTGCAACAACCACAGCTCTGTGTAAATCCCTACTCCGGGGCCACAAGATCTGATTCCCTCGGCCCCAGCAAGCTCCCAGCCGCCCTCATTTGGAGTTATCCGAGAGCACTAACAATAGCTGTCTTGTTTTATTGAGACTTGCAGAAAAACTTCAAGGATGGCCTGGTAGCAGAGACCTGCCCTGAAACAGCCCACAGATCAAACTCCAGCATGAACTGCCGGGAGGTCCTTTGTGACCCCTCCTGCGTTACATTCCTGCTGATGAGCTTATCTCACTACATCAGAGCAGCCCAGGCCAACTCCATGACAAAAACACTCCCTGCTTCAAGCATCCTTACAACCTTATGTCTCTGGCCCCAAGCTGTCTCAAAACAAAAACTCTAGTGGCCACAAAATTGCATTTAAAAACAAGGATGCAATTAAAATTTATCAAAAAAAGCACCGCTTTTTACAAATCCACTGTATTTAAAGATCTGCAGAGGAAAAGGTCACCGACATGTACAGTGCATCTCCCACAGCAAAGGTGCTGTCAGGTTCAGCCTGCAAGTGGGTTGTTATAAAAACCTCACATGCTGCATTATCCACAGCAAGGATCAGCAGCACAGGGCTGCTGGCTGAATCGTACAATGGCTTGGGGCGGAAGGGACCTTAAAGATCATCCAATTCCAATCCCCATTACCTCCACCATTCCTCCAGTCTGCAGTACCATCCTTACCTCAGGGTCCCTAAAGGGTCCTGGGTCTGGTACCCAATGGCTTTGCTTCCCACGCGATGAAGAAGGAACATGCTGAATATTTTGGTGATGTAATGGACATCCTCTAGTCAGGTGAAGGTATAGGACAGTGCCACGAATTCCGTAAAGACCACACACTCTGCACAGCCGAAAAGCACTACCTCTGCAACACCAACTGATGATACCCTACTGAAGAAAGCATGGTCACACGCGTCAAGTTTAACCTCAAGAGGCTTTATTACAGGTTGCAGTGGACTCTCAGAAGGTACAGGGAGGAGCTGAACCCCACAGGCTCCCCACAATTTGTTCACAGACACAAACATAAGACCTCAAACTCAGGTTCTTACATAGCCACTCTCCAGAGCAGAGCCACACACATCACGTGAAACAGCTGCACCACACCAACATGCTCTTCAGGTGTGACCATGTACATCATGCTAACTGGAGTTGCCACAAAGTTTTCTTTTCCAAGGAGGTTGCATTGCCACCCACAGAATTTGTGGAATCTTTTCTTAAAACAAAAAGAAACCACAGAAACATTAGATTTAAAGCGGAAACATAAGACTTGTAACCCATTTCCATGGTGATTACTATAAAATCAAGTGGTATTGCTGTGCACACACCCACACACCTTCCACACACAGCATGGCACACAAGGACACAGCAAATCAACACACCAACAAGAGCTGAGGAAAACAGGACTCATCATCCAAGTGGCTGACAATTTTCACGTTCCTTCAACAGGAACACAAGGATGGGGAACACCACAACATTTTGTGATGTCATTTATTAAACTGTTCACTACTTAGGAGTCTCTATTACAAGGAACTGGTTGCATTCAATTCTTCACAGTTACACTTCTATCACCTCGTCACACACCTGCTGGCACACTTAGTGTGCAAGAGGACTGGAACTCCAGCTCCCACAAGCCCCACCATGCTCACCAGCCATGGAGGGTTACTAACCCTTTCCACACTGATGCTGTGCTACAGATCAAATTTTGTGGCCAAGCAGAGCAGGACCCGTAAGCCAGATGGTTTAGATGCTTTGTTGAGAAGTTCAAAACCATTCTCCATCCGCTTCAGTTCCAAGAGGTAATCTTTACACCTCTTTATTAATTATACACCACTCTGACACAACGTTTTATTTCACCAACAGAGCTAAAAAAAGTCAGTTATTTAATTTCCATACACTTGACTTCATTAAGTCTTGGGAAGGACTAATGTTTGCGGCCACCAGGAAAGGACATTTCTACATTTTTCCATTTTCTGGTGTGTTAATTTAACTTACTGAGAGAAGGAGACAGCAGTTAGATTTATGAAACACAACAGGCTGTATTTAAATATAAAATAACGGAGAAAATAATCTCTATTTCTTTTTTACATAACCCAACCATACAAAGTAAGTGAACCCACATACTTGAGAAGCCAGGATTGCCATTCTCATTAGACCTCCATTTGGGCCAGCAGGAAATTAGTTGGGGCATCTCAGATTTCATCAGAAGAGATTAATTTTCTGTGGAACGACTGTCACAGAAAACATGAAGCAACACAAGTGCAGTTGAGAGGATGGGCAGCTGCACTGTTATAGTAGGCTACAGGAATCTACTACAGGCAGGAATGCCCCTCCCAGCTTCTGAGGCGGCGATGCACAGGAGTCTGCTACCTTTTGCAGATGGGAGATTGTGAAAAACCCAAATCACTCTACCTGGCTAAGGCAGAGACCGGTATAAGTGCACCATCACACCTTTTAGACCAAAGGGTCCTGTATGGAGCCCATAAACCATAGGTATCTTTCTGCTTGTGAGGAATGTTAGCGATTTCACAGTGTCTTCCAAACTCATAGGATCATTTTGGTTGGAAGGAACCTTAAACATAATCCAGTTCCAACCTCTCTGCCATGGACAGGGACACCTCCCACTGGATCAGGCTACTCAAAGCCCCATCCAGCCTGGCCTTGAACACCTCCAGGGATGGGGCAGCCATGACTTCTCTGGGCAACCTGTGCCAGTGCCTCCCCACCCTCACAGGAAAATATTTCTTCATAATATCTAAGATAAATCTCCCCTCTTTCAGCTCAAAAACCATCCCCCCTTAACCTATAACTGCACTCCCTGACGAAGAGTCCCTCCTCAGCCTTCCCGGTAGACCCTACCTCAACCTCTCCATCTCTACCATGTCAATTGAGGCTCCCCCATCCCAGGAAAAGAGTGTGTTTCAGAGATATCACATTTAACTTCTGACAGCACTCAAACACATTTTGGTGGAAAAGACACAACAAAGAGAAAGCCCTTCAAGTGAAAACCAGAAAGGGCTCTCCAGGAGTGCTTTCAGCAACCACAAAGATGAGGGCAGGGGCTCTCAGGACACATGTGGGGTGTTTGTGGCGTTCCAGCCACACACACTGCCATTTCAAGAAAGCACGGCACAAAACAGTACAGCCCTGCTCTGCCAAACCAAAGGACTGAGGATAAGCAGCCACAGTGCCCAACATCAGCTGGTGTTTTCAGGACTTAAAGACTTAGACCTCCACACCTATTTCCACAAATGTTTTGCCCAAAATACCAGCTAGATGCTCCTTTAAACCCAAAGATGCTCAGGTAAATATTTGAACTGCTATGCATTGTTTTGGATTCAGGCACTGAGTCAGACCTAAGACCATGGGTGATTTGCCAGCTCAGTAGTCATCTGAAAGACCTAAGACCATCAGGTTCTCACCAGCTCAGTATTTCATCTGAATCTGTTTCCCAGTCCAGCTACCCACTCCACAACAGGAGTACAAGGGAAAGGCAGCGCTGTCTTTTTTAGAGGCAAAGCCAGCTGAAACTACAGACCTTGCTGCTGAAAAACACGGTACATCTGTTCCACAGCAGTGCCATGAAAGATTAGCAAGTGCTGGGCTAACAATCTGGAAAGGGAAAAGAACCTACGAAAGCAGAATGTTACTGGTAATTCAATAAAACAACATTTGTAAAAGACTGAAAACATAACTGCATTCTTGCACAACACGCAGAAGGGTTCCTAGGCTGATTTCTTGTCCTCCACTAAACCTGTCTGGGGACTCCGGGAACATGACTGTGTTATAGAGGCTAAGAGAAAAGTGGATCAACAGGGTGAGCTGAGGACAAAGCTCTGGACTCGACTCTATTTGTGCACGATCACAGAGTGGACACACATTAGCCGATACATATGGTTTCACTTTTACATAAAGCTGGTGTTTGCATCTAATATATCAGGGCAATTACAGCTGGATTTGAGACAGAGAGCCTGAACACCACGCAAAGGATTTTTAGGGATGATCAGACAGCAAAGATCAAGTGGAGCAGCTGCATTTCAGGGGCTGAGGGTGTAAACTGCTAAAAAGCTTTGTTTTGAGGTCAGGTTCAGTAACTGACAATTGGCTTTGTATATTTCGCTACTGCGAGTCTGGGATTCATCCCTCATCTACCACAGCGATTTAAAAGCTGGAGCAAAACAAGAGATGGGTATGAAGTGCTGAGCCCCCAGTTATGGTAACAGCTTTGTGTAAACAAGAAACACCAACAGGCAGAACATCTGGGAGGCTTCCCAGCTCATAATTCTCATCCCGCCTCACGCGTCAGGTTATGGTGACTTTCCCACTTAACCTTTATTCTCCGTGTCATTGCCTGAAACGCTGAGGCAGAGAAAGCGGATGCGCGCGAGGACAAATGTCGCGTGCAGGCAATAACCCTGACATAAACACAGGGCGAGGGAAAACCAACCCCAAAACACCCCAAAACTCCAACACACAACAGTGAGGTGGGGGTCCATCCACACCCATCCCAAAAAACACGGTAGGGATAAAACCCTCCACAGCCTCCTGCTCTCTGTTGGATTTCCTTGGGGCTGAAAAATGAGGGTCACAGGGGGATTTATACCCTCAGCCCCTGAAATGCAGCTGCTCCACTTGGTCCTTGCTTTCCTTAGGGATGAGGATGAAGGGGGCATTTATACCTTCAGCCTCTGAAATGCAGCTGCTCCACCTGGTCCTTGCTTTCTTTGAGGATGAGGGTCACAGGGAGCTTTGCACCCTCAGCCCCTGAAATGCAGCTGCTCCACTTGCTCCTTGTTTTCTTTGGTGTTGAGGGATGAGGGTCACGGGGGGATTTAAACTCTCAGCCACTGAAATGCTGCTGCTCCACTTGTTTCTTGCTCTCCCATCAGCCCTAAAAACCCCCTGCTCCACTTGGTTCGTGCTTTCCTTGGGGAAGAGAGATGAGGCTGAGATTTATACTCTTCAGCCCTCCCGCTCCACTTCGTCCTTGCTTTTCTTGGGGCTGAGGGTCACAGCGGGGCATTTACACCCTCAGCCCCTGAAATGCAGCTGCTCCACTTGCTCCTTGCTCTCTGATCACCCCCAACCTCCCTGAGCCACGCTGACGCTGTGAGGTTGGGTGCAGGGGATGGGACAGGACCCTCAGGTCCCATGGCATCCCCCTCCTCGCCCCTCCGCAGGCTGGAACCTCCTCCTTGGCGATGGGATGAGCGCCCTTCCCACCGCTCAGGCATCACCTTCAGGGCTCCCTGTCCCTCCTCCCCAACCCCCGTACCTCTCTCTGCGGTGCGGGAGGGACGGGGTCCGGGCTCCTGGCTCCCCTCCCCGCGGCTGGAGCTCCCGGCGCGACTGCGGCGGCTGCTGGCACTGCGAGCGCACAAACCAGTGCCGGCCTGTTTTCCAGCCGCCTCCCCCTCGGACCGCCCCGGCTCCTCCTCCTTTTTCTTCTCCTCCTCCTCTGCCCGCTTCCCCCCCTCCCCGCGACTGGGCCACTTCTGCTGCCCGGGATGAGGGACCCTCAACCCCAGCGCAGAGAAACCGCAGTGGCTGGGAGACTTGAATCGGGAAATCCTAAAATAAACCATAGAATCATAAACCATAGAATCATATATCATAAAAT